>JAADXR010000254.1:0-41304 GCA_023337935.1 Elongisporangium anandrum
ACTAGCTTACACTAATGTAAGCGCGTGCGAGGAAGCGTGGGTAGCAATGCACCTGTAACGTCCGTTACAGGTTATGCTCTATTAAAGGGGAAGTGCCTTTAAGAGGTAGAAAAATGAAGTGTCGATTTCTAAGTTAAACGAGTGTCTAAAACCTAAAAACCTTATGTAAATCTAAGCAGACGGGGCAGGAGCCAACCGTTCATGTAAGCGTCGCTGACTGGCTATAAGTATCCGACTTATAGCCAATAGGAGTGGAGTGCACTAGAATAGTGTGTGAACCTAGAATAGGGCATATCCTTGGAATAGTGTGATACACACTAATGGGTTGGGTACAGATGCCACTGTACCAGTTGTGTACCAGTCTGTTAGAACTGGCATGTAAGAGCCCCGTTACACACAGCCGGGTGCTCGCCCCTTCACTTCGTTGGTGACAGTGAAATGATCATCAAGCAGCATCGAACTTGGCGCGCGCCTCGGAAGTCCACGCTCCGCAATCTATACCAGCAGACTGCACGCCTAGCGCTCAAGTTGGACGTCAAAACCTGGTCGCATCACTATCACTACAGATACTTCAACAAGGTGGTCGACACCGCACCGAACATCGCTATGGACTCGACATGTTCACGGCAGCGCGCCTTCACCGGAGCTGCCCCGGACCTCGAGGTACTGCGGCACATGGCCAACGATGTCAACCACTGGATAGACCACAGAGCCAGCCGCAAGACAACGGGCAGCGCCCTTAACCATCCCTTCCACAGCTAGCCAGATCGCGGAGGTCATGCTCGCTGGGTATGAAGACGGCAAAGCCGGCGAAACGCCTCACGGCGTCTGAACGCCGGGAGCCGGTGCATGTTTATTATCGACGGCAATGCCGTAGGGCGGAAAGTCGAGCAAGCATATTTTAGATCGCAGAGACGCAACTAAATATACCTCACCAAAACCGAAAATACTCCGTGAAGCCACAGGACGCGACGACGCGGCGGCTGAAGTGCTGGAGACATACGAACTGATGTCTGATCAGTTCAGTCCAAAGTTCCTGTTGGAGCGAAGGATGGATTACGCTTTTGAACTGATCAGTCAAATGCCGATTCACAGCCACATGTATTCCTGAATAAGTATTCTTGAATGAGTTCGCAATAGTCAGTAGCCAGTAATGGAATCGATGTTTTGCATTCCAATGGGTACGTTCACCGTATTCAAAGTCCAACGCGGCGACAAGAAGCATCAACAGCGCCATCGATATCGTGAACAAAGCGATCCACGCGTCTGATTTGAATGCGAATCATGGCTTGACATCAGATTGACACTGTTCAAGGCCTCAGTCACACGTTCACGTCCTGTGTCTCGCTCACGTCAGCCAGGAACTGCGTCTGGCGGTTGGCGGCGTCCGCGTTAAGCGCCAGCAGGCAGTTGCGCGCGTCGAACTGGTCCTTGAGCTTCTGCATTATGCCCAGCTCCGTGGCCCAGACCGGGTGGTGCGTCTGCGGGAAGGTGCAGAGCACGCCCCAGGCGCCATCCATGTAGTCATGCACGCGCAGCACGCCCGCTTGGGTCTGTCCGATGAGGATGGGCAGCTGGGCTCCGATCAGGAGCGTCGTTCCAACCTGCTATCTGTTAGGTCCGAGATCAGGTGCCGCTTGGCCCAGGAGCAGTGCTTGTACAGTATATCGCTCCTCCCGTCTCACATCACGTCTGCGCAGAGCGAGTTGATTCGAGCTTTGTTCGCCTACAAAAGAGGAGAGGCTGTCAATGTCACGCGTGCTGCACATACTTCGTCATTAATCCTCTCCTCGGGATTGGCCCACGTAAATATATGGCGGATGCTTTGCCTCATCAGCATGCCATCGGACCCGGACGAGGCCATGCTGCTGGACCAAACTCTCCATGAAGCGAAGATTTCCGTCATCATTTACTGCATGGCTTGGGATACAGCAGCTAGTTGTCCCCAACAATGAATATGCACTTTGACTGTAAGCCGGGTCATCTCGCTGCAGTTTCTTCCGTGGGCTTACCGGTGCTCTGCGACGAAGCTCTCGCGCGTGCTGGGGCTGGTGCCAGCCGGAGCACCGAGACACGCAGCGGATTCGCACCGGCTACCGTTCAGTTGCACCATCGTCGTGGACATTGACCTCACGGTGCGGTTCCAAAGCTACACGCCCATGAGCGTCGGCCGCAATCTGTACGAAGTGCTGCGAGTTCTGGATCCGCTGCAACTGGCCACGTTCCACCAGATCGTGACACCGACCAACTGGAAAGTGAACGAGGACGTGTTCCTGGAGCCAAAGCTGCCCACAGACAACGCCAAGAAGCTCTTTCCGCAGGGGTTCCACGAGATCAAGAGCTACATGCGCATCACGGCATCGCCCACCATCACGGATGACAAGTAGACATTATCAAAGAAAATACACCAAGACACTTCATTATCATTCAGAAACACGTACAATGAAACCAATATTCCATCTATCCGCTTACGAAGCGATGCCTTTCTTCAGCTTTTTGCTCTTCGGTTCCGTCGAATCGCGTCCGTGCCGTTTATATTCCAGTTCGAGCACATTCAGAGTCTTGAGCGCTTCTTCAGCACTCGGTCTTTTCAACGGATCGCAATCCACCAAGCGTTTGTAAAACTGGGTCCTTGCTGCCCGGTCATGCCAGCCTGTATATGCATCTCCACTTGTTCTGATCAAGTAGCCTACGGACCAAATGTCTACGGCCGTGGTGTGCTCCACATTGTCCAGGAAGATCTCCGGGGCGTGTTTCTCTTTACTCAAGACGCCGCCACGCAGAGTGGGCTGCGGACTGGATGCAGAGTCCACGAAATCAATCAAGAACCAGGAGCCTGAGTCATCACAGCGCTTCATGACATTGGGCCATCGAATGTCGCGATGCATCCATTGAGCTTGATGCAACCTCACTAGCGCCTCCAGCACATTTTGAAGTGCACAAAATAGCTCAGAAAGGTTGGAAGGTTTTATCTCAATGCCGCGCGGTTCAAATCGGAGGTGCATCGCTATCAGCTTTTTCTGCACTAGATTGTCGACATTGGGGACTTGATGCTTGCTTAAGATGCCATACACCTGCTTCAGATGGCCGACTACAGCATCAAAGGTGGCCCTTTGGAGATATGATTTGACCACGTAGGACTGTTTCAAACGCACAATCACTCCATTGCCGCGGATGAACGTCTGGTCCTCATTCCGACCACTAGCAGGACACATGTCTGCAATACTCAGTAGCAGGTGACTCACGTTCAATAGCGCTAACAGCAAGCGCAGTCGTTCTCCAAAGATATTGAGCTGAAAGGATGCCAGATGAATCGAGTCTACCTGACCATCATCACGCACGAGCGCATACAACGAGACCTTGGTGCCCACAGCAGAATAGCCAAACAGATAGGGCACGGCTCCGTAGCTCCAGATCATTTGTTCGGCGAGCTCGAGTCGTGGTGTTTCCATGTCAACTGCCGCCATTGTTTCTTCTCCACGAAATACACAGACGGACTTCAGGATAAAGACATAGTCCGGTTCAGTAGACGACGATCCATACGAGCCTCGATCGCTGTGACCGATACCAGGAAACATGAAATTCAAAACGGATCTCAAGTTAGCGTCCCAAAATGAGGTCAAACAATTTCCTGAGATGTCTGGAGGAGAAACGACTTGAGAAAGCACGTTCAAGCACAGATCGGCACATGAATTCACATATGTACACTCGAAAAGACTCGCCAGCAGCTGAGGATCTTGTGGCGTTAGCATCGGCGCCCACTTGTCTAAGAAATGCGGGTGGATACTGATCTTTACCGGAAGTTCGAGTTGAATAAATCTTGACAGTGGTGCACGTGGAGGCAGGAAATCTGGTAAAAGCCGTGCTGCGTGGAAACGTTCCCGCCAGGAAATCGTCGCGCCATTGTCTTGCAGTATACTAGCATGTGCACTTGCATGGATCTCAACCAACACGTGGATTTCCCTTTTGCTTGGAGCGAAATTCTCTCCAAAGTATTTGGCGTTCTTGATCCACAACGTCGAATCCATTTCTTCGAAGCTTTGCGCCAGTTCATCGAGCGTCACTGCTTCTGCGCCATCTCTAGTCAACCACGCGTCGCCCTTCTTGGCGAGGAACAGCTTCAGCTCGTCCGCATCGACCGTCTTGAATTCGTCCTCCTTCTCGGCCTTGATCACCTCCTTCAAATCTTCCACGAACCGACTTGGGTCGATGTCCACAAGGAATGCGCTTCCGTGAACTCCAACTAACATGCACACAAGCGTCACCATCTTTCTCTTTTCCGATTTCTTTTTGACTGAGGGATTAGAGATCAGGAAACGTCACCCGCCAAGTTGACACCGTGAAAGAATATACACCAAGACACTTCATTATCATTCAAAAACACACTTCCATCCAACGACGTCACTTTATCATTCACGACGATGACGGAGGCCCTTGTGGGGGTAGCTGTTGCTGCGGCTGCTGATGCTGTGGCGACGTCTCTCGCTCGCCGCCGGGCTGACCAGGTCGCTGCTGGTGCTGGAGCTGCATCATCTGGAGGTGGTGCTGCAGCGACTGGTGCTGGAGTTGCTGCTGGTGGAGCTGCTGCTGCTGATGGTATTCGTGCTCCTGCTGGAATTGCTGCTGCTGCTGAAGCTGCTGCTGGTACTGCGTATGCGACTGGTGGTATTGCGCTTGCTGCTGTTGGTACTGAGCTTGCTGATGCTGCTGCTGCTGTTGTTGTTGTTGTTGCTGCTGCTGCTGTTGGTACTGGTGCTGCTGGATATGCTGCTGACTCTGGATCGCATTCGTGTATCGAGCCACATTCGCCGCCATGTCCATAGCTTCCTGCCGCGCTTGCTGGGCCTCCTGCAGCGCACGGGCAGCTGCTGCTGCGGCCGCAGCAGCACGAGCAGCCTCTTCTTCTGCTCTTCGCGCCAGTCGTTCTTTCTCCATGGCAGCGCGGCGGAGCAATTCCGCCTCCTCTTCGTACCGCATCTGTTGGTGATGGTACGACCACAACATCTCCTGCTGTTGGTGCTGCTGATGAGGCGATGGCACTGGAGGCGATCCTGAAGGAGCACTACGTGGTCGAGACTCGGTCATGACACTGGAGGCGCTGGAGCTTGTGGTCACACTGGTGTTCATCCTCGAAGAGACACCGCTCGAGACATCCACATTTGTCTGCTGCTGAGGCTGACGATGCTGCTGCTCACCATGACTGGGCGTCGTGTTGAGTACCGAGCCAATCGTTCCGCGGCCTGACGGAGCTTCACTTTCTTGCTGGTAGTACGAGCCGTGGGGTGTCGTCCGCATAGGCGAGTGGTGGCCAGCCGTCGGTGAAGCACCATTCAGGAGATTGAGCATGAGACCCATGCGACTATTGCTGGCGCTTGGGTTGCTGCTTCCACTACTTGGAGCGGGAGCAGGTAACGATGGAGCTCTGCGCGGCAGCAAATGTGCCGTCGGACTGGGCACTGTCGCTGGAGACAGCGCGGGTTCCGGACCATTCGACCCCACACTACTTCGCATCGATCGAGGAGAATCCTGTTGCGTCGTCTCGCGAGGTGTCACCACGACCCGAGGCGATTCAGATTCATTCAGGATAGACGAAAACGACATGCGGCTTGACGGTGCAATACGCTGAATTGGTGGAGGAGGAGGCAGAGGAGGAGCTGATGCCGATGATACTGTCGCCGATGAAGATCCCGGCGCACTGCTTCTATCGCTGGGGTGTTCAAAAGACTGGCGCTGAGAGTCAACACTGTCGCTGCGTTGTGACTTCGCAGTCGTATCCACTCGTCCTCCGTTGCTACCAGAGTAACCAGCGTTAGACATCTTGTACATATTCGCTTGAGACTCTCGCTTCGGTTCGAGACCACTCAGCATTGATTGGCGCGGGCTGTTCGGATGCGAAGACTGACTCATGCCCTGCATGCTACCAACTCCAGAATTTCCACCGGTGACCGAGCTCATCATTGCGAGATTCATCATCGCACGCGACGACATCGAGCCGCCGTTGCCACCTTCCATCGGCGCAGGCATACTCGGATCGCTTCCATTGTTCGGATCTATTAGTCCATACGGTCGGGCGTTGGAGTTTGCGAGGCCCAAATGCGCCGCAGCGGCTGCAGCCAACGCATGCGGATGGGCATGCGCATGCACCATCGGATGGTACAAACTCGGATGCGGGAGCTCCCCGTACGACGTGCGTGCCTGTTGCATATGCTGCATCTGCATCTGCACGGCTCGAGCATGCGCCGGATGAGTACCCGTGGGAGATGATTGAGGCGCATGAAGTTGGCCGTGATTGGATCCGCCGTGTCCGACCACAGCAGCAACCTGTTGTTGCAACGAATGCAACGATAAGTGCTGTTGTTGCTGCTGGGAATTCACTTGGTTGGCGTGAGATTGAGTGCTGTGCTGCGCAAATTGCATCAGTCGTGCATTCGCATTTTTCATCTGGCCATCGTGGTACGGACTTCCAGGTCCGGTAACATCCGCAGATCCCATTCCTTGAGGCTTGTGCTGTTGTTGCTGCTGCATCTGAAGCATTTGTAGCTGGTGTTGCATATTCAGAAGTTTCAGATACCGTTCCGAATTTGACGTGCCACTGTTTCCAGCGCCAAGCTGCTGCTGCTGTTGAGCAGATCCGCCATGCATTTGCGATTGCAGCATCGCCAGAGATGCTGGTGACATGTCGAATGCCACGCCATGGCCTGCAGTCGACATTGATGACATCGACATCGCCTCGCTCGTGTTCATGTTCGAATTCGCTGAGGACACAGCATGTTCCATCATCATAGCACCGCTGATGCTGCCTAGCGAAGTAGAGCGGTCGCGAGGGGAAGATGTCGAACTGGCATGTCCGCCGCCTGGCATATTTCCGCCGGAACTCGATTTGCCTCCTCCGCTGTCGATGCGTCTCTTCAAAATTTCCTGTAAACCAAGTCGGTTTTTGTAATTCTGGTAGTAGTTTTTGATTTGGGCCGCAGTCTTCGTCGGAATGCTATCAGTCAACGTAGCCCAGTCCTTACCATGCATCTAAACACAGTCACAAATAATACAGTTCAGTCCAGAAGCAACCAATTAACAAATCCATCAATGAGACACGTACCGAAAAGAATTTCAAGAAATCGGCCTTCTCTACTTCCGTCCATTTCTGAACCACACGCTTAGCAGGAAGTGCTGATCCACTTGCACCGGCACCAGTGCCACCTGAAGCAGAAGCCGACAGCGATGCACCACCAGTTGCATTATTGGACGCATTCATATCGAAATCTCCTCCAGCTTGTGTCGCCTCATTGATCGCATCAGCAGCAGCAGATCCTGCAGCCGCTGCGGCAAGCGCCAGAACTCCGACACCACTGACATTAGAGTTTAAGCTTCCAGCATGAGCAACAGAAATTGGAGGTCCTGAAGGGCTACCCAAAGCCACAGGCGTATTCGTACTTGCTTGAATCCTTGGCGAAGTCATACTTGAAGAATTAGCTTGGCTGGCTCGTCTGGAACCAGGCGTACCAGAACCACTCTTGCCACTCTTTTTGCTTCCGCTTGGTCGCTCCTTTTCTTCACTCGTAATCACACGAGGGGAGTTTCTGTGCGCGGGTGTCGTGGCTGCAGTTGGAGTAGTGGCAGATGCCGCAGAAGATTTCTTCCGTGCTGGAGCAGCACCACCGGTTGAACCACTAGGACCGTTTGCACTAGACGATGTCGCCGCCAACGAAGCGGCACCTGCACCTGAAGCCTGTGCCGCAGCTGCATCTTGCATTCGCTTCAGTTTGCGCTGCTGCTTCAGCTCTTTCCTCGTCAACTGAGTCGTCGACGTGCCACTGGCGGCACCACCCGTCTTGCTACCTGTCGAGGCGGAATTACTTCCAGCTGCAGAATTCTGCTTGGTCTTAGTGTCATTCTCTTGGCGAGAATTGCCCGTAGTAGTTGGACGTTGAGAGGGGGCATCCACAGGGAATTGGAAGCGATTGAATCGCTCTTGAGCAGAGACGGTGGTGGGTAGGTATCCAGTACTGTAAGAGTTATCACTCAGCCACTCCGTGTACGCGACCAGGAACGGTTGCTGTTGGCCTGCCACAAACTCCGCCAACGGCTGCGAGAACAAGGTTGCACTTTCAGCAGCATTTTCTTCACCGTCCTGTTCATCAGTAGCTTCCGTTGTTGTACTGGTACGGTTCGGTACAGAAGCCAATGACCCATTGTTCGGCAACAAAGTGACGAGTGTTAATGCAGAGCGCATTTTGCCGTCCTGTTGACGGTCACCAATACCGGTAACTTCATCACCATTCTTTCCACTAGTTCCTAGCACCAATTGCGCGCCAGCCGAATTCAAGACATTATCAGACGCTTGATGGGACCGGAAATTGGATGGATGCAACAAAAGCCGAGTAATATGCTCAGGAAACTTGACACCCAATGCGATTGATGCGCAAGCCGACAGATTCCAGCAGCTCCACGTATTCTTGGACCCAGCACCACGTCGGCGCAGTTGTTGCTCTCGCAACAGGGCTTTGTAGTCAACCACTTTCTTCGTTTGATAATAGAGAGAAATCACATCGCCCGTAGTCTTATTGCTCAGGAACGACGAAATGCGTGCAAAATTCTTTGGAAATTGCAAAAACTTGTCCATGTAAATGCATTTCTCCACATCGGTCCATGGGTTCACATGCTTTTCATCCAGTTCACGCTCTTTCCAGTCGAGCGTGAGCCCATTATTCATTGCTCCCTGTCCGTAGCCATAGCGTTCAAAGTAACGGGCCTTGCGTTCGGCAGGAGTAATCAACATGTCTGGAATCACGGTTGTCAACGCATTCTTGAGCCGCTTCTTCCGGATCTCTTGGTCAATCAGTGCCTGCGCCTTCGCTTGTTCTAGCTTTTCAAGGTCACTCTTCGACTGGATGTCCGAATTCGAATTGTTAGTCAACCGTGACGAAGTTCGAACCACTGGATTATTCGTCGCACCGCTCGAGGATCCGCTTCCAGACGGTTCACTGGAGTCTTTGCCTGCATTGGCAAACAACTGCTGTACATGAGGACTTTGGTGGTGGTGAATGGCACCAGACGATACTGCAGTCGTCGAGACACCATCACCAGTTCCGGATGTAGAGTTCGCATGCTTCTGTTTTTGTTTCATCTTGTGCTTGTTCCGCAATTTGTCCTGACGTTTACGATCCTTCTCCATCTTCTTCACACGCTGCTTCCACAATTTCTTCAGATCCACATACTCGCGGGCCAGCGCCTTCAAATGTTCATGACGGAGACGATTCCGAGCGCGTACTTTTAAGCGAACACTGTCGGCGAGAGCTCGTCCACGGTCGATGTTGCGATAGTAAAACGCGTATTCAGACGGTTGGCGATAAATTTTGGTCACCTCGCGCCCATTCTCTAAGCGTTTAGGAACATCTTCATTCGCCACTGTCGCTTTGCGCATGTTCTCTTGCAGCATTGATGAGACTAACGCCACATATGAAGGATCCACTGCCGTCCTCACAGGCGAAGGAGATAACGCAGGAGCGGGTACCGGCCCGATCGCTCCATTAGACGGTGTAGTAAGTGCATTCGCTTCTTGTGCACGCTTCTGGTTAGTAGCAATGATGTCGCTTTGGTCCCCCATAGCCACTCCATTCGCAACAGCCTTTGTTGTGTCTACCTTCGACGCCTCAGTTTCTTGCAGCGTCTTCTGGAGCATCTTCATTTGCTTCTTAAGGTCTGACATACCTGAATCCAACTCATCAATTGAAGCCAAAATCGCTTCTTTCGAAGGTCTTCCTTCACTGATAACTTCGATGGGTTCGCTTTCTCTTTGCGGTTGGGATTCAGCATCAACCATTGGCACTTGTGTCGGCGCGAGGACTGGAGTTTCCGTTTCTTGCAGAACAGCTGGGGTCGATTCCTGCTTCAATGAAGCGGCAGCCGATTCAATTTCGTTCGAAGACGCCTCCGCATCAATAAGCACAACCTTTGAATCCTCCATGACCGTTGTCATTTCTTGATCAACGTCTGCTGCTGCTGAAGCCACAACACTTTCGCCACGCACGGACGGACTGCTAATATCAGTGCCTCCAGCTTTGGCTGGAGATGTTGTGTTTTCGCTCGACGCTTTTGTGCTGCTGGGGCTATCTGTCTGCTTCACGAGACCTTCACCCCATCCGATTCGAGGCCGCTTAGGCGCTGCTGGTGGAGGAGATGACGCTACGAGACCTTGGCCCCATCCCAAACGCGGACGCTTCGACATTTTCGTTGGTGTAGAGAATCCGGTGTCGTCCAGAGACCCACCGATCGGTGGAAGCGGAATTTCAGGTAGCACAGGCAACTCGTCACTCACTGCTGCGGGCAAAGGAGGCGTCTGAACCCTGGGCTGCGCATTCGCTGCTGGCACGGGAGGCACGACTCGAGGCGAGTTTGTTCTAGTGTCAATACTAGAAATCACATCGTCGCGTCGCTGACGCTTTCGCGCCTCGTCGCCCAGCATAGATTGAGGATGTAATAGCGATGTGCTGCTTGAACCACAACTTGGACGTTGTCCAAAACCAACAGCGTTGCTACTGCTGGCAAAATAACTTGAACTGGCCGATGTAACAGATTGCGACTTCGTCAGCGTGGGCTGAACATACTCAGAGCCACGCTCAGTAAACGAGGAATGGCGTTCCAGAGACGGTCGACCAGATCCGCGTTGCGGAGAATTACGGCGAAAATCCGAATGCATGGCGCGGTGCTTTGCATCGCCTTCTCGTCTACTATCGTAGAAAGAGCGATGTGTATCGCGGGAATGCGAGGTGCTCGTAGGAGTCGATTGAACTGAAAAAGAGGATGCACGAGGCTTGATGAAATCATCAGCATCACCTGGAGAGGGCTGAGGGAACCCAGTTCGAAATCCTCTCTCGTCCGTCACGCTCATACGCCGAACATGCTCTCCGTGCGAAGAGCGGGCCATAAATTCTGCTCGATGTTCACGCTGGATTGAGGGGACAGCAACCGGTTTATGACCAAGTGATGACGCACGCATACGCTTGTCATCACGATCATCCTTGAATCTTAGATCAGTGTGCTTTTCCTGCGTACGCCTTTCGGTCGACGCTGGTGCACGCTGCTCACGTTCATCCTCATGAGAAGAACTAACCGTCCGCACTTGGCGTTCCACCACTGCAGGCTTCGCATTCACATCCTTTGCTGGTGAGGCTGCCTTGACAGTAGTCTTCTCCTTGTCATTGTCTTTCGCATTGGCTTCTGACGTTTCAGTTGGCATTGCAGCAAACGTGTTCTTCGAACTATTATCTGATTCGCTTGACACGTTCAGTGCAGGCTTCTCTTCAATAGATTGAACCACATCTGTTGGTTCCTTCGCTTGGGATTCGGCTATCACCTTCGACGTGTCTGCACTGTTGTCACTCGATCCTTCAGAAGACGAAGGGACGGCGTTGACTTGCGCGCTCTCAATGGTGCTCGACTCCAGAGAAGCTGCTTCGGTCTTTTCGTCTTTATGCATAGACTCCACACTGGTCGTAGCTGTTAATTCCACTACCGATTCCGCCGATATCTTGGATTCCTCTGTAGGTATCTGGACGCACTCCGTTGTTTCGGTCGTTTGAGATGTTTCACTGGTTTCCGCCATTTCAATATCGGCCGTCTTCATGACTTGCTTAGTCTCTGCCGCCTCTGTCGCTTCCTCAATCTCATGTTCAGGTTTCTCAGGAGCGTTGACCTCAGCTGTCGACTGCGTTGGTGCAATGGCAGCTGGAACTTCCTCTTTCGGTGCGAGACTTTCTACTGCGATTGTCTCGACTGTTACAACCTGACCTTCTTCGTGTCCTGACTCGGAAGTCACGGATTTGACGTCATCGGCCTTTGACAACTCTTCTGAGGTCATCGGATACGTGGCCTCGGCAACTTCTGGAGTTGGAACCTCCTCATGTTCCTCAATGTGTTCACCTTCTTCCATCACGACATCTGATTCGGCCTCTTCTACAGCCATCCGCTCACTTGCAACGGCTTGTGATGATGCCTGCACACTGGTCTGCTTGTCTTGCTTTACTTCACCACTGGGTTTGATCACAGGAGTCTCCCGTTTTGGCTTCGGCGCAGGTTTCTCTTCCACGACTGCGCCTGGCTCCTCTTTCTCTCGCACGGGCTTCAGGTCTTCGGATTTCTTCGTCTCGATCAATCTCTTTCTCTTGGCCTCGGCAGCAGCTCGCAAAGCAGCCGGATCCAGCTTTAGAGCATCGCTTTCGCCATCATCACTGGCGGCTTGGGATCCCTTGGGTGTCGACACGCGACTGCTATTGTTGCTTCCGTAGGCTGCTGGACGAGGAGGCAACGTGTGCGCACTCAGGATCAGGTCGCGGCGGGCCTTGCTGCTCAGAATAACAGTCGTGGACCGCTCCTGAGGCTTGCTATCGACACTGCTGGCCGTCTCCTCGCCATCGTTCTGACTTCTAGCACTGGAAACACTGCGACGGCCACGACCAGCAGCAGACGACGAGCCACTGCGCGCAGCCGCTTCCCGTTCGCGCTGCTCGCGCATCATTCGGTCTCGGAAGCTGCCCGCCACAGGCGTCGTGGACGGCTCGAGCCCAGTGCTTCCTGCTCGGTCTCTGCTCTCGGACCTCCGCGGTCCCGGCGGTGCGTTATGCCGCTGCGGCGGAGGCTGATCGAAGCCGCCCTTGCTAAAGCCAAAGCGCGGGTGTTCCTGCTGCTGGAAGAAACGCCCGCCGCCTCCACGGTGCCGCATGCTGCCGCCGCGGCCTCCACGCATGCCTGGGTCTGGATCACGCTCGCGACTTCGATCGCGATACATTGGTCCGCCGTTCATGCCACTGTTGTTGCTGCCTCCACGGCCGCCGCGTCCAGGCCGATCGGCATATCGAGGATTCCATTCGCCCCGGAAACCGCCGCGGTTCGTCTGCTGATGCCGCGGCGACCACGAGCGTGAGCGTGACCGTGATCTGGACAAGGATCTGGGCGATCGCGATCGCGAGGGCGACCGGGAGATCGACCGCTGGCCGCGCATGGGCGGGCGGTTGTTGCTGAATGCACCGCCGCGCATCTCTCGCTCTCGCTCTCGTGGCGGCGGCTGGTCAAAGTTGCGTCCCTGTGAGTTGTGGCGCTTGAAGTACGCGCCTCCGTGGCCGTTGCTGCTGTTGCCGGACGATTGGAAGTGATTGCCGCTGCCGCGTCCTCCGCCATTGAAAAACCGCCCTCCGCCGCCGAATCGGCCACGACCTGGAGCCAAAGCAGAGCTGCAAGTGAGCCACCTCCCACATGCAGCTCTTATATTCACCAGCAGACGCACCTGACGGCCTCGCGCGCAACGGCTCCGCATGCGAGCGCTGTGAGTTGCTGCTGCCTAATGAATCTGCGCTGTCGCGCGAGCTCTTGAGCTGGATGATGCGCGTCTTGCCCGGCTCTCGAGTGTCTCCGTCTCTGTCTCGAGAGCCACCGCCGTTGTGGGCGCCCGCTCTGTCCCGCGACGCGTCCGGAGGCCCGTCGGCCATCCTTCCTTCCTTCTCCTGCTGCGCTAATGGCGGCCGCTAGAAAGACGAGGGGGAGTGGACGCAAGAGCTATAGGGCCATGGCCTATTGCGCCCGGTCTATGCACTGACTGCTGCCCACACTGCCGGATTGTGATTGGTGGAAATTGGTGGTTGAATAGACACTTTATCCACCAGTGGAATCATACGCCACAGTAAACAAAGTAATATGGAAGAAAACCGGTATGGATACCGGTATGAGGTTGAATTTCATTGGATCCATTCAGCACGTCACCACGTCAACAATGGCCACGTTCTCGGGCTATTCGCTGTGGCTGCTGCCGGACGAGTCCTCGATCAAGCAGCTGAGCGCCACGATCGAGGAATGCGCGGAGAAGCTGGACACGCCGGTCTTCGGGCCGCACATGACGCTGTTGGGCGGCGTTCCCGTAAGGAAGGAGTGCGAATGAGAAGCCCATGCCACATGCTGACTAGCTCTGTGGGATCTACTGTAGGGACTGACGCTCGAAGACGCCAAGGCCAAGATGCAGCACCTTGTGGACTCTATCCATGCGATTGAGGCCGACGTCGTGACGGTCGCCTACAAGGAGAAGCTGTACTACCAGTGCGTCTTTGCGCTCTTTGAGCTGTCGAGTGAACTCGCCCAAATGAACGAGACGGCCAGAGAGATCTTTGATCGGCAGGAAGACCCTCCCTTCATGCCTCACGCCAGGTGAGTCCGTCAGCCCCTCTCTATTGCTGCTTGCGACCGCTTATGCACTCTCTATGCTGGCAGTTTGGTGTATGGAGATCTCCCGACCGAGACTCGGAAGCAAGTGGCAGAGGAACTGGCGCCTCGCTTCCAGGGCAAGCGCATGCAGGTAGAGAGACTCTGGTCTTCCATGGGGACACACGGATTTGATAAAGCCCTTCGTTCTGCTTAATTAGATGCGCAAGCTGCAGCTCTGGGACACGAGCGGGAAGCTGGACGAGTGGACGCTCGTGAGCGAGTACGACCTGACTCAAGCCTGAGTGAGTCCTGCATTTGCTGGTTTTGCGTTAACAAGTTGAGCCCATGAGTCCATACAAATGATCCAGCACTCTTAGACGCGCTTGGTGAGCCATCCCAACGGCCTAATGGACATACACAGACACACAGGAGTCAGCACAACGCAGAGTTCAAGCTCTCAAAGTCACTCACGCTCCGATCTTCCACAGCGACGGGATCTTGGGGAAGACGATGTATGCGTCGTAATCGACTGCAAAGGGCTTGTGGTCCGATCCAATGAAGCCAATTGGCTGACGCGCCGGCACGAGCTGGAAGTTGGCGTCACCGACTCCCGGAGCCCACTCGAAGCCTTTCTCCGTGAGCTTGAACACCTGCGTGACCTCGTAGGTCGTGAACTTGTCCACGTCTGGCGCCTCTGGGGCCAGCGCATTGGCCTCGAGCGACTGCGTCTCGTGCTGTAGGATCTGCCAGATACTTCTGGTCAGGCGCTTGATCTTGCTGGGCGACAGATCGCTGGCAAGGCCGCTCTCAAAGCAGATCCCGAGGCCGCCCGAAGCGCCCACGTACTCATCCGTCAGCGCCACTTTGCCGCCCGCCAGGAGAAATCTCGGGTCGTGCAGCAGGATCTCGCATGGTAGACGCGCTGCGATCTGCAGCATCTGCCGCGGGATGCCCTGCGCGTGGCCTGCAATGCGCACGAACGGCGGCGACGGCTTGTTAGTCGAGTGGAGATCGATCAGCACGTCGCTCGTGGCTAAGATCGGCTCCAGCTCCCGCGCGCGGTGGTGCTCGTAGGCGTCGGTCTCGCGCCAGAAGGCTAGACTGTCCTCGGAGAAGCAGCGATTGAGGTCTTCGTGCGGCGCAGTACCCCGCTTGCCGATGCGCAGCGCCGCCGGATTGCCATAGACTAGCGTCACGCAGCCGCGCGAGAGCACGCTACTGCTTATACCATGAGACGGAGGCGCGGCCTCGAACAGCGCGAGCCGCAGCGCGTCCAGCACCTTGACCCCAATGCGCTCGTTGCCGTGCACGCCGCCTGCGATGGTCACGCGCGGCCCTTGGCCCAGAGCCACACGCGCATTGGCGGCCGAGAAGCGATAGACTCCATCGAGGAGCTGCGCGAAGGAATTATACGGCCGCGCCATTTCTCTGACACTTGCGACAGTTGAAGCGATCTGGAATGGGGATGCGAGTGTTGGGGCTCTGGCTGCTGCTTCTGCTGCTGGACCAGGCGCTGGGCACGCTCATTCTGCATGGGACGATCCACGGGGACGACGCCGAGGATCCGCCGGCCAAGCGCGCGCTGCTGCTGAAGCACATGTCGACCAAGACCAAGTACCCGGCGCCGCAAGGCGAAGAGCTCACGAGCACGGAGGCGCCCCAGTGCCGCCCGGTGCAGCTCAACTACGTGGTGCGCCACGGCACGAGGTTCCCGACGCTCAAGGACATGCGGCGCATCACTCGAGCGCACGAGCGACTGGCTGCGAACGAGAGCTCGCCTCTGCTCATGACGCAGACCTCGCCTCCGAGACCGTCCTGGGTCGCGACCTGGACGAATCCGTTCCCCGTGGAGCACGAGGCCTGGCTGGCGGAGGCCGGCGTGATGGAGATGATCAGCATCGGTATGCGGCTGCGCAAGCGCTTCGGCCAGAGCATGCAGACGCAGTTCCACGACGCCAAGTTCGTCTTCGAGCACACGTGGAAGCCGCGCACGCGCCAAAGCGCCTCGGCCTTTGCCTACGGGTTCTTCAAGGGCGTGCAGCCGGTATTCTATCAGTCCAGCCCCATTGGGGAGGACAAGGAGCTGCGGTTCTACGACAACTGCCCCGCGTTCGAGCAGCAGATCGACCGCAACAAGACCGCGACCATCGAGTTCGCTAAGTACCGCGACAGCGAGCAAATGCGTCGCAATCTGAGACGCTTTCGTCAATTGGCATTCAATGACTCGCTCACGCAGGACGATCTGGAAGCTGCGTATGCTGGCTGTGCGTTCGACGCCGCGGTGCGAGGCGTGTTCAATCACTGGTGCTCGCTGTTTGATGAGGAAATGGTCTTGTCCATGGACTACTTCCACGACCTCAAGCACTTTTACAAGAAGAGCCACGGCAACGCCATGGCCTACGAGATCGCGACGCCGCTGCTGCAGGACATGGTGCAGTCCATGAAGGACCGCGCGGCCCACAAGAGCGACATTGAGGGCCACTTCCGCTTTGCGCACGCCGAGACGGTGCTGCCGCTGGCCTCACTGCTCAATCTGTCGGAGTTCGATCGTCATGACAAGGCGACAGAGAACCAGTTCCTGGCAACCACGCCTCTGGAAGCGGCAGTGAAGCGTACGTTCAAGGGCTCGGAGCTCGCGCCGTTTGCTGCCAATATTGGCTTTGTGCTATACGAATGTGAAGGCGTTGAGAACTCCGCGGACGTGAGTTACAAGGTGCAGGCTCTGCTGAACGAGAGAGAAGTCGTAGTGCCAGGGTGCGATGCCGCGCTCTGTCCGCTCGAGCAGCTGGAGCGCGTTTTCCACAAGTGGCTCTACGAGTATAACTTTGAGGAGCAGTGCGAGGCGTAATGACAAGTGAGAGACAATGGAGCTGTGTATGCATGGAGAAATACGAAATACTAATTCACAAACACTCAGTCAAGTTCGTGGACGTCCGTGTGGCTCTGATGCGGAATCACTGGTGCTGGAGGTGGCATCACCACTGAAGGAGCTTCCGTCACATCGCACGGGGAGGCAGGCACGTTGACTTGCTCTATTGCGCTGCAATCTTCACCTTCGGATGGGATCTCAGCCTCCTGAGCCACGACTGAAAGCTCCTGCGCAGTCGCCACTTGGTCGCATTGAGCGATGGAAGTCTCAGCGATCTCTGCTGGACGCACTTCACTGATGCCGCTCATGGCAGCAGAGAAGAACGACTTGGAAGTCGTGACTGGTGCTGGTGGTGGGGCGACCACCGACTCATTGTGACTTGGCGCTGGCTCTGGCACGTGGAAACTCTCAGCGACGAATGAATCGGTGGACGAAGCGACTCCGGAGCCCACTGTAGCGCACTGATGCAGCACCTCCAGTCTCCGTTCGTCCACAGGAATCAGCGTCGCGTTCTCGCTCTCACCTCCGGTCTCCTGTTGGTTGTTGTCGCTATTGTCAGCGTTCACAACCGCCTCCCACCGCTTTTCACGCTCGCGACGCAGGAACTCGCAGTCTTGCACCGGTAGAATGCGTTCGCCCGAGAACTGGTTGATCTCTTCGGCCTCTGGCGTTTGTTCCTGCTTGCTTTGCTCTCGTTCTTTCTCCTCACGACGCTTGCGCAGTCCCTCCTGCATCATCTGCTCAAAGAGCTGGAAGTTGAGCTCATCGCGCTCCTTTTTCTCGCGCCGGATCGCCTCCATCTCGAGCCGTTCAGCCTCCTGGGCAGCCTTGTAATCGCCGTTTGAAGCATCCAGGGCCTTGCCCCAAGCGTCCGTACGGCGTCGCTCGTCCTCGAAGACCGGTCGGTCGTCCAGGTACTTGAGCTGGCGGCAGCGGTAGACGAGCGTCTTGCGGTACTGCTTGACCTGCTTCACGACCTCGTTGCCCTGGAGATAGAGCACGCGCAGATTGGGCATGCTGCTGAACACCTCCACCACTCGGTCGTCGTTGATGCGGTTGCTCTGCACGTCCAGCACGGCGAGACTCGGCAGCTGCAGCACGTGCTCCAGGTCCTCGGCGGTCGTGAGGTAGTTGGCCTTGAGCGAGAGACTCGTGAGCAGCTTCATGTGGCCCAGGTTCTCAATGCGCGTGATCTGGTTCTGCGCCAGATTGAGCGTGTCCAGCTGCAGCTGGCTGTCCAGGTTCTCGATCCGCTGCAGCAGGTTCTCGTGCAGATACAGCGTGCGCAGCTGCGTCTGGTGCTCTAGGCCCTCGATCTTGCCCAGCCCATTGCCCTCGAGCCACAGCACCTTGAGCCCCGTGTACTCGTCCAGGTTCTTGATACTGCGAAACCCCTGCGCATGCATACAAGACCAGCGGAATCAGCCGTTTTGCCTCTCGTTCAGGCATAAAGTATCTTTACCTTGTAGTGCAGATAGAGCTTGTCGTTGATGGACGGCGTGACGTACAGGTCCGTGTCCCTGCAGATCTTCTTGAGCAGCGTCTTCTCCATCTCCACCATTGCGGCCTCTCTTCCTTTCGCGTCGCTTGAGCTTCTGACCTCTCGCACTCCTCATTCACGCCTCTTCGGGATCCCCTGTCTAAATAGATAGTCGTACATGCATACTGTCATGCATGGATGGAAGGAATCTTCGCTTTTCTATGCATGTTTGCGCCATGCACTTGGGATGGGATCAGCTTCTGCTTGGATCCTGCTCTCTCATCCATTCAAGATGCAGCACCAGGCCAATGGAGGCAACAAAGGACAATAACGACTGGTCATGAAGAACTGGTTTGGCTATTAAACGGACAACGTGTCGGCTGGTAGGCAATGACGCAAGGAGAAAATGCTTAGAGCACGTTCACGCAGTTCAGGTTGCGGTAGGCCTCGTGCAGGCGGGCAATCATCTCCTCCTCCGACTTACGCACCCAGACACGCGGGTCGTAGTACTTCTTGTTGGGCTTATCGGCGCCCTCCGGGTTGCCGATCTGGCCCTGCAGGTAGTCCTTCTTGGACTCGTAGAACTTGCGCAGACCGTTCCAGTAGGCCCACTGGGTGTCCGTGTCAATGTTCATCTTGCAGACACCGTTCTTCACGGCCTCCTGGATCTCGGTCTCGGTCGAGCCCGAGCCGCCGTGGAAGACGAAGAGCACAGGCTTGGCCTGGCCGTGGGCGACCTCAGCAGCCACGTGCTTCTGGAAGTCACCCAGGATCTCCGGGTGGAGCTTCACGTTGCCCGGCTTGTACACACCGTGCACGTTGCCGAAGGCAGCGGCGATGGTGAAGTACGGGGACACTTCCGACAGCTCGTTGTAGGCGAACAGGATGTCCGAGGGCTGCGAGTAGAGCGAGGCGTTGTCAACTTCGCTGTTGTCCACACCGTCTTCCTCGCCGCCCGTGATGCCGAGCTCGATCTCGAGGATCAGCTTCATCTTGGCCATGCGCTTGAAGTAGTCCTTGCTAATGCTAACGTTCTCCTCCATGGGCTCTTCCGACAGGTCGAGCATGTGCGAGGAGAAGAGCGGCACGCCGTGGGTGGCGAAGTACTCTTCGTCGGCCTTCAACATGCCGTCGAACCACGGCAGCAGCTTCTTGGCGCAGTGGTCCGAGTGGAGGATGACGGGCACGCCGTAGTGCTTGGCCATGGCGCGCACGTGGTAGGCGGCGGCGATGGAGCCGAGCACCGAGCCTTCCTGGTTCTTGTTGTCAATGCCCTTGCCGGCGTAGTAGGCGGCACCGCCGTTCGAGGTCTGCACGATGATGGGCGCCTTGATGTCGCGGGCGGCCTGGAGCGCAGCGTTGATGGTGCTCGAGGACGTGACGTTCACGGCCGGGATGGCGAAGCCCTGCTCCTGCGCGTAGCGGTAGACCTTCACGACGTCTTCGCCGTTGAGCACGCCGGGCTGCACGATGTCGAGGAGACCCATGGTTCTTAGAGAGAGGGAGGAGGTTGGCTTGAGAGGTTAGCTGCAAATTGCGAACTGAGAGTGAAGCGTGGGGCTCGGCAGGCTGCTTGGGGTCGGCTCTTCCGCGGGTCTCAGAGGTGGGTTCAACGTGGGTTTCGGGTCTAGACCCGGCCCAAGGACAAGGGAATGACACTCGAGTGTCATGTGCGGCTAAAGGCGGTTGAAGAATCTAGAGCTCTCGTCCCACAGCAGAGAGACAAGCGGATGAGCTAAACAGATTCACACATCGAGAGGAAGAGCATAGGCGATGGACAGGATGTATTCTATGGGTTCTGGGAGGCGTTATATTCGACTGGTAAAGTTGCCATGGAAATCGACAAGCCCAGGCGCATGTTTGCGACAATGCCACGCAATGACGTCATTGTTTCGAGGGGGAGCAAGCCCACCTGTCTTTGTGGTGGTACCTAGTGTACTACACCTTGTTTTGGTAAATGAGATCGTCACTGTGGTTTTTCGTTTTTTTATGTTGCGCGTTCTTTTATTAACATGCTTCGAATAAAGGACCGTCGTCATCATTTCTTTTTCTGAGAAAATCAGTGTACCCATCCTCCATGCAACTTCTGATCCTGCGTATCTAGCCACACACTCGAAGCCAAGCAGAAGCTGAGGCAGACGGACGGAGGATGACTACAGCTTCGCGCCCGTAGCAGCACGGTACTCTTCCACAAGCGTCGCCACCAGCTCTGCAGCAGGGAGAGCACGGGCCGCCGGAGCGCCCTGGCCTGCCCACTGGACGGTGAAGTCCTTGCTCGCCTTGCTGCGAGCAGCTTGGACCAGCGCCTTGGCTGCATCGTACGGGATCGGGTAGTCTGGCATGGGCGGTGCGTTTCTTCCGCCGACATCTGTGAACGCACGATTAACCATACCACGCGCTGGTCGACCGCTGATGGCGGCAGAGACACGCGTGCGGTACGCTCGTTCGCTCTGCAGAGCAGCGTGATAGTCTCGGTCGGCAGCCGATTCCGGGCACAAGATAAACGCGGTGCCCATTTGAACGCCCGATGCCCCAAGCTGAAGCACAGAAGCGATTGCTCGGCCGTCCATGATGCCTCCTGCCGCGATTATCGGGAGCGGACACGCCTTGGTCAGAAGCTGCACGAGGGCGAAGGTGCCCAACTCAACGTCAGTACTCGGATCGAAGACTCCGCGATGGCCACCGGCTTCAAACCCTTGCGCGACCACAGCATCCAAGCCGGTGTCGACGATCAGCTCGGCCTCTTGACAACTGGTCGCGCAGCCTAACGTCACGATGCCAGCGTCGCGCAGGGCTCGGATCCAGTCCTTTGGTGGGAGGCCGAAGTGGAAGCTCACGACTGGCGGCTTCTCCTGCAGCAGCATCTCCAGCGTATCTTCGTGGTTGAGGAACGTGTCGTACGGTGCCCTGAGCGTTGAAGGCGGCGACGAGCCAAGTTCTGCGAATAGAGGCGCCATGTGAGCGATCCAATCTTGGTTGAGCTTGGCAGTCGATTGCTTCTCTGAAGGCGGTTGGTGGCAGAAGAGGTTCACGTTGAACGGCTTGGACGTGAGAGAGCGCACCTCTCGAATCAACGCTCGAGACTGGTCGGTGTTGCTTGCGCCAAGTCCGATGGAACCCAGAGCCCCAGCGTTGGAGACGGCGGCAGCCAACTGAGGAGTGGTCACGCCCACCATGGGAGCCTGAATGATAGGATGCGCCACGCGCAGCAGCTCCTGGAGCTTGAGCTTGGTCATGAGAATGAGAGGGGGCTTTTGTGATGACTCAGCAGATTCGATTGTGCCCCCACAACTGAATCGCAATGCGGAGATCTTTGATTGGCTGAAAACGGGAGTTGATTACGCTCGGATCGAAGAGGAACTTCAATGCGTTGGAGCCTTTGGCTGCTGCTCTCAGATCGATTTTGGAGCAGATTGCGTCATGATGGCAGTCTTTTATCCATCTCTGATGAGTGAAATTTTCTAGAGCTCTCCGCTGCATCAGCATTTACTATACCATGGTAATACGTAGTAGTTGATCGTGGTTCTGCATATGAGGGATCGAGTGTGAATCGTGTTTTCTCTCAGAGGTTCTGAATTCTTCACAGGACGATACTAAAGAAAGCATTACGCAGCAGCCAAGCGTCCGATGGCGCTCACTACTGTTGTCTGCCTGATTTTGTGGAGAGTTTGTTTTGGATGGGTACTTTTGTAGATACACTAACTGTATATGACTACTTTTGTAGTTCTTGAGTAAATATCCATGGAAAGTTATTTATCGACCCAGCTTCCAATACAAGCCCCCTCTTCTGAGAAACCAAGGCCCCATCCTCCTTCTGCGTCTGATACCGCCTTGGGAAATACGCGACACAATCCAATTCCTTCGAGAAGCTCAGCAGCGCAGCACAAGGGAAGGAAGTCATGCCGATCAACGCGCCGTACCACTCGTCCATGGAGAAGGAGGTGGCCAAGGCCGCCAACATCCTCAACGCATTCTTCGACTCGACGCTGGATGCCGATAGCTCCATCCCCGTGGAGCTCATCCAGGGCTGCAAGGGCCTGGCCTTCCTCACGGTCGTCAAGGCCGGCATGATCTGGACCGGCAAGGTCGGCACGGGCGTCGTCATCGCGCGGCTGGAGGACGGCTCCTGGTCGCCTCCCTCGGGCATCGGTACGGCTGGCATGGGCTTCGGCGCCGAGATCGGTGGCGAGATCATCGACTTCATGATCGTGCTGGGCTCCGAGTCGGCTGTCCGCACGTTCAAGAAGGGCACGCAGGTCTCGGTCGGCGCCGGCCTGGATCTTGCCATGGGGCCAGTCGGACGCACAGCTGGAGCCAACGTGAACGCTGGCGGCGCCGGCTTCAGCGCCAACTACACGTACAGTCACGCCAAAGGGCTGTTTGCCGGTGTCGGTTTGCACGGCTCGACAATCTTAGTGCGCGGCGACATGAACAACAAGTTCTACGGCCGCGAGGTCTCGCCGCTGGAGATTCTGAGTGGCAATGTGCAGCCGCCGGCCGGCTCCTGCGACGTGCTCTACAACGCCATCCAGCGTGTCTCGACGAATAACGCCGAACTCTTGGCGCCGGCACGCAACTCCGCCTCCATGGACCGCTCCAGCAGCAGCTACGGCAGCAATGCTCGCCAATCGGACTACGCATCGTCCAACTCGCGCTCCTCGTTTACCTCAAGCGATCGCGGCTCGGTTGGCTCGGCAGATCGCCCTCGCTCCACTTCGTCCTCGTCCTCGGCGATTTCTGGCACGCCGATCCCCGATGACCCGCGTCTTCGTCGCTATGGCCAATACAAGTCGGAGCGCGAGCTGTACGCGCAGTTCTCCAACAAGCAGCAGAACTCAGGCAGCACCACTGCGGCCCCGGCGTACTCTGCTACACCAGCTTACGGTGCTCAGTCGTACGGAGCGCCTGCTCCAGCCCCGGCGTACTCTGCGGCACCAGCTTACGGCGCTCAGTCGTATGGAGCGCCTGCTCCAGCGGCGCCAGCCCCGGCACCGCATTACAATCCGGCTACGCCCGGCCTCACGTACACCGCGCATCCTGCTCCAACTGCGCCGTACGTACCGCCGCAGAACCAGCCAATGTATCCGCATGCAGCAGCCCCAGCACCAGCACCGCGGCAGCAGGTGCCGCCAATCCCGAAGGCCACGTCTGGTGCCGAGACCAAGGAAGTGTACACACAGGTCATCAATTTTGTCTCTGCTCGGTGTCCATACGCCAATGTGCAAGTGTTTAAGGACAATTGCCGCCTGTTTGGCCAAGATGCATTGTCGCTCGACGCGTATTTCAGTTATTTAAGCTCCATCTGCACGCCAGCGCTGCTCAAGGAGCTCGTGCCGCAGCTCGTGCGGCTGCTGCCCACGCATGAAAAGCGAGAACGCCTTTGGGTACGTTTGTCTGCGTTATTTCTCTCTTGTTGTGACTGCGGCTGACGTGGATTGATTGTGTCTATAGACGGTGTACTGCCAGCAAGTGCTGATCCTCAAGGTTTAATCCGACACAAGAGAGGGATTTTATTGCAGGGCCAACCATTGCATGAATTGGATTTTTGAACGCGCTCCGAGGGGCTCTAACATGGTAAACACGATTATAATACCACCTGCTGGGGTGACGAGTCAGCAGAAATCACATATCGTTATCATTCTCTGCCAGTTTCGTGAGTTCGCAAAGCGTCGCGGTGCAATCCCGACCAAAGAAGGCAAACAGCCAGCATGGCTATGATCCTGACGCAGGAAGAGATCGATGCGTGCCGAGAGTCCTTCGTGCACTTTGACAAGGACGGCAGCGGCACGATCGACAAGTACGAGCTGGCCAAAGTGCTGGAGGCCATGGGTCAGAAGCCCACGGACGAGGAGCTGTTCCAGATGATCGCCGAAGTGGACAACGACCACAGTGGCGAGATCGAGTTCTCCGAGTTCCTCAAGGTCATCGAGGCCCAGAAGATTCGTGCAGCGCAGTATGATGACGAGTCCGACTTCATCGACGCCTTTGTCGCGTGCGGTGGCAATGCGGACAAGTCGGGCCATGTCGAGCGGCGCATGCTGGTGCAGCTCATCAAGAAGGACTTTGGCCTGCCCATCGACATTGACCGGATGCTGGACGAGCTCGATACCGACGGCAGTGGCGAGATCGAGTACGATGAGTTCAAGGCGCTGTTGTCCTAGTGATCTGATGAGGGAAATAGTTCATTTAGCTTTAGATTTTGCTTCGTTACATCAAAATTTTGCTCTGGAACGACATTTTCTTCTGTCGTTTCCGCTGAGGCCGACTCTCGTACCCGCAGGCCTCGCACTGGAGACTGCTGGTCTCGTTCACTAATGTACATCGCGGGCATTCCCAGTGAGAGCTTTGCGTAGCTTCTTCGCTCTGCTTGGACTCGGCGTCTTCATCGGACACGATCAAAAACGGCGTTTCTTTCGTAGCTGGAGAAGCAGCCACACTGCCACCGAGACTTATTCTCCTGTTGCGTGCAGGCGAAGGCGTGGGCGGGATAGCCTCACGCCGCTGTTCGTTCTCTCTGATTTCGATCACTTCCGAGTTGTTGGACTGCTCCTGCTGCTTGTTCTCGTCTTCAACGTCGCTCGCGGTCAGATCGAGAGCTGCCGTTGTTTCTTCTTCTTCATAATCTGCTTGGTCTAGCTCTGCAGGTCTTTCCAGTCGGATCTCGTTGGTGACCGAGTGGATGTACAGCTCTCGATTGGAGTTGAGCGCGTAAATATGCCGCCAGACGCCTTCGGTGGTCTCT
Source organism: Elongisporangium anandrum (assembly GCA_023337935.1). Taxonomy (NCBI): domain Eukaryota; phylum Oomycota; class Peronosporomycetes; order Pythiales; family Pythiaceae; genus Elongisporangium; species Elongisporangium anandrum. The sequence goes on from JAADXR010000254.1 coordinate 25,279, forward strand.
GCCTGTTGAACGGAGCCATCTGAAGCAGCTTGCGTTGAGCTGGCAGCAGGCGCAGTCTCTGTGGAATTCGCAGCCGTAGCCGCAGCCTTCGCTTTGGCTTTCCGAGCAGCGATATCTCTCTTTAGCTTTTCAAAATTGCTGATCATTTCGGCTGAAATGGCCGCCGTAGGCGAATCGGCTGCCGCTGCAGCTGCTGCTTTCTTGCTCGAGTTGCCCTGCTGCCTCAGTCGATAGTTCTGGATCACTTCATTGCGAAGCTGCGACGCCGTTTTCGGATTCAGAGAGTCCACTTGGGCGTTTGAAAGCAGAACGTACTGAGGAATTCAACAGTCAATCAGACCAGTTCGGACGCACAGCCACCACCGCTAAATGCACCTGATTCTCACCTCCTTGTGCACCTGGATGATCTCTTCGCGGTTCTTGATGGGCAGTCGGATGCCGATCCCATCCAACAGCTTCTTGATCTACGAGTGAACGATTGACGTGAGCCATTCTGCTCCACGGATCCATCCGCAATCAAAGCACCACCACGTACGTCTTTGTCCTTCATCACGTTGTACGACAGCAGAGGCAGACGTTCCAACGGTGCGGCTGCCTTTCTGCCCTTTCGTCCTGATACAGAGAAGTCGTCTGCGTTCTTCTTCTTCGTGGTCATGTGCTGTCCGGACTGCAAGCGCTGCAGCAGAGCCGGCTTGAGCTGCTGGAACAGCAGCACGACCTTCTCCATAGGCCGATTGGCCACCAGATCACTGGATGAGCACGGCTGCTTGCACTCTGGACAGCAGCCATTGGCTCCTTTCGACTGCAGGAACCGCCGCACGCACTCGGAGCAGAAGGCGTGGCTGCAGGGCAGCAGCACAGGTCCGTGCAAGAAGTCTCCGCAGATGAGGCAGCGCAGCAGGTTCTCCATCGCGCGCAGCTCCGTGCAGTCGGACGGCCACTGCCACTCGTCCATGGGCTCTTCCAGGTTCATGCTGGCCACCCGATTGGCTCGATGATCCGCTTCTGCCGTCCGCTTCCGCTCGGCCGCTTCCAGGTGGTCCGCCTCCGATTTGGCGCGAATTCGAAGCGGACCTATTCGGACGCGCGAAAAGGACGTGCGGATAATAATACCAGCTGATGGGTTTGTTATCGGCGCGTCGATATTTGTGACACGTGTTGCAAACAAACCTGCACTTTTGAGGAGCTCCAAATGGCCGGCAAGAAGAGCAAGAAGACGAAGGCGGCGGCGGCTGAGGCCGTGGCAGCAGCCAACCAGACCAGCCAGCAGCAGCAACAGCAGGATGAAGAAGACGTGCCGCTCATCGTGCGCATCCTGATCATCGGCGTGACGTCGCTCCTGGCAGAGCACATCTGGTCCAACCGCAAGATTGTGAGCGAGATGTGGTACTCCGAGTCCCAAACGCCCGCACAGCAGAACCTCATCGTCGCGTTCGAGTACCTGGGCGCCATGGGCGCACTACTGCTCATGGGCGTCATCGTTGGGCTGCTCATGACCAAGGCCGCCGTGCTGCTGCGCCGGATACGCGGCATGATCATGTAGACAATAAAACGGCTGACAGGCGTCTTATTGAGTCAATCCAACGTTTGTTTGTTTGTTTGAATGGAAAGCACGTGCCTCCGTTGTTTTGTGTGGCACATCCTTTGCGTATAGCCTCGAAAGCGAGGTTTTTCATTTGCACAGGCGGACTGATTGGTCTGCCGGCCCAGGTCCAGAAGCTCAGCCAAGCAAGATGAAGGTGCGCTCGTCCGTCAAGCGCATGTGCGATGGCTGCAAGGTCGTGCGCCGCCGACGAAAAGTGTACGTGATCTGCGATCGCTCGCCCAAGCACAAGCAGCGCCAGGGTTTCCACACAGCCGCCATCGAGGCGCCTGTCGCGGCCTCGCCCGCCCAGCAGCAGCTGACGCCCAACGCCAGCTTCGACCTGATGCTCAAGCAGCTGCAGTTCCCCGGCCTCGCGCCCTTCCGCGCCTTCCGTGAGGCCAAGCTGGTCATCCCTAAGCTTGCTTAGACCAGAAAACGCCGATATCGATTGCAGCAGGCTTGCAGAGCGAGTGGAAGGAAGACCCACGCGCGCACAATTAGCGTACGAATGGCCGCCAACTAGCTTTGCGTCTGTGCAACGTAGGAACATGATAGAGAAATTGCACGCAACCACCACACAATGCGATCGTTTCCCCAATGCGCCCCCCACGTTGTTCATTCTCTCATTGTAGCTTTGTCTTCACACAGCGACAGCGCAACGCCCCACTCCGGCATGATGATCGTCATTGTAACCCAGGTTACCAACGTAACTGAAATAGACAGTGTTACGAACCGAAGTATGTACAGTCAACTGATGTGACCAGCTACATTCGGCCTCCTGCACCATGATGACGCGAATGAGGCGACTGGCGCAGGCTGCCGTGGGCTCTCTGCTGCTGCTCTCTGCGCTTCCCAGTGGATCCAGCGCAGCCGCCAGAGACAGAGACAACGCGCGCGTGTTCGTGCCCGAGGAGCAGGCCGGGGACGAGCTCCATCTGCTGCTGCAGCAGTTCGAGACGCTCGGCATCCATCGCTTCGAGCCGCTCGAGTCCCAGCCGGCTAAGCCCTGGGAGCCGCTGCGCACGGCCAGCTCCGAGTTCGACCTCGTGTGGACCACGAACGGCCTGCCCCCGTACGCGGAGCTGCGCTTTCCCTCGGACTTCCAGGCCAAAGTGAACCATTTCCCCGGGAGTGAGCTGTTGACGGTGCACGATCAGCTGGAGAGCCTCATGCGCACGAGCCGCAAGAAGTACGGCAACTTCCACTTCAGCTACGTGCCCCGGCGATTCATGCTGGGCCAGAAGGACGTCGACAACGCGCAGGTGGACGCGCTCATTGCCGAGCTCTCGCGTCAGCACACCCACTTCCGCTATCTGCTGCGCGTGCCGCCGGCCAAGTTGGACGCGCCGCACTCGTCAGGCATCAAGATCCGTGACGTCGCGAAGCTGAAGGAAGCCATGGGCTCGCAGTTCAAGGGCGTGGCGGCCGTGGAGGCCATCGAGTACAACGGGCCGTATCTGCTGGAAGGCAACCAATTCCGCGCCGGCTTCTACGTGCTCGTGACATCGCTGGACCCGATTCGCATCTACATTCACAGCAATGCCGAGATCCGCGTGACCAAGGCCGGGTATCCAGCCAGCGAGTCGATCAATTGGGAGCGCCCGACGGAGTCCATGCCGCTGTGGGACTTTGCGCCGTTCCAGCCAGAGTTCACTGAGCTCCCGTCGGCCGAGCGCGAGGGCAGCAACGCGTGGCGCATTGTCAAGCGCTACATGATGATTCGCGGCATCGATACGAACCTGCTCCAGCGAGAGATCAACGCGGCCGTCATTAAGACCGTGCTCGCCGGCCGGTCGCATTTGAAGGAGCAGATCTCGAAGCTCAAGCGAGAGAAGAAGAACGGCGACGCGCCGCCGAACGATCTGGGTCAGAGCTTCTTCGAACTATGGAAGTTCGACTTTGAAATCGATCATACGGGCAAGCCCTGGCTCCACAAGGTGCAAGCGAACCCGTCGCTGGCCCCCGAGAGCTCGATCATGGCGACGGACGAAGGACTGAAGAAGCGACTGGCGTTTGACGTGCTCAACATTATCGGTGTTCATCCGCAGGCCAAGCAGCCGTTCGAGAAGTTCTTCCGTCCCTCGGACGCATCGTTCTGCCAGCACAAGTGCCAGGACAAGACGCGTGCCTGGGATTCCGCCTGCTGGTCCTGTCCTGGCTGGTTCCCTCCTTACGTGGCTCGAACGCTGTTTGACGCCATGCAGGAGTACTCGCGTCGCGGGCGCTTCAATCTGGCGTTCCCAGACCTGGACAGAGACTTTTCACGCTTCACGTCCACGCCGCTTTCAGAGCACGACCACGCGTGGGACCGGTACATCAAGTCGCTCTCCAGTGCGTACGCTGAGCACCAGGACTTCCCGATCAACGATCGCGTGGTCACGTGCGTGTATCGCGAGCACTGCAGCGACCACGGCGACTGCGTGAACGGCCGCTGCCGCTGCGACGAAGGCTATGAAGGAAGCACGTGCTACGTGCCGCAGGACCCCACGCGGAAGAAAGCTGTGGCTGCTGCAACAGTAGGATCTGCTGCCACCGGAGAGACGTGGAAGGAGCGTATGGGCCACCTCTGGAACGCCCATCCAGCCACCGAGAAGCCTCCCAGTCCGGACCAGATCGTGGCCAGCCGCTTCTCGGCCTCCAAGCTGCTGCTGGGACTGCTGGTGCTCAGCGGCTTCCTCTACGTGGCGCATCTCCTGGTGCTGCGCTACGGCGCGTCCTTTGGTACCGCGTCGCAGGACGAGGCCGATGACCACAAGGTGAATTAACCACCGTACGTAGCTGTTACGCGTTAGAAAAGAGTAACAATGTTATGCGTTTTGCAACCATCACACACGTGTTATCCTGGCATTAGATAGACAGCACCATCATGGAGTCGCGGGTCGTGGCGGCCGCCGTGTTCGCGCTGCTGCAGGAGAACGCGTCGCTGCTGGCCATCGAGTTCGCGTGCTACCTCTGCGCCTTCCTGCTGCTGCTGCACATCCACTCGTCAGGCAAGCGCAACGCCACCATGCTGCTGGCGGCGGCGCTGCAGGTCGTGGTGGTCGACCAGGTCTTCTTCAGCTCCACGCGATGGCACGCGCAATCTCTGGTCTGCTGGTTCGTTTGGAGCTCCTGGCTGGTGCATTGGGCCTAGTCTTAGCTGACGTACTGATTGAGTAGATCATGCTGATCCCGGAGCGACTGCCAGTCTTCAATGTGCTGCTTCAAGCGCAGCTCTACTACATGTGAGACTCAAGATCCCACTCACTGCGTCTGCTACCATTGAGGCATGCTCACTGTGCTTGTTACTGCTGCTTCAGGGCGTTTGTAGCGACGTCACGTCTGCGTATTGACATGCTGATCCAGCCCATGGCCATGGGCTGTCTGGTCGTGCTCCTGGCCTTCCCGTTCGAGCTGGCCGGAGCCAAGTTCCTCTGGTGGACGTGGCATGACACGGACCCATTGCTGCAGGACCGGTTCTATGGCGTGCCTGTCCACGTGCTATTCTACCACTACTACTTCGCCAGCGGTCTTCTGTGTGCGCACAATCTGCTGCGAAGGTACGCCTGACTGCGTGAAAAGCTCTCTGTGTCTGTGGACTGACTCGGCTACACTGCGCTGCATACTCTAGCGCTCTGCTCAAGGGCGCGTACTACGAGGAAGAGCACTGGAAGCGTGAGTGGAGCTACGTGGTGCTGCTTCCAGTGCTCTCGACCTGCTTGGCCATCGTCTGCTTGATCCTGTTCTACCACGGCTTCGTCCACGTGCTTGGCGTCCACGCCCCCGCCGCCTTCTTCCTGGTCATGAGTCTCAGTCTCCTCATGTGCTGGGTCGCCGACCGTACAAAAGGTGAGCTTGGTTAGCTTGTCCATTGGTATGGCCTGTTTAACTGATGGAGGCCTTCCTGTGTGATTGGCATTAGACGCGCCCTTTGTGCAGAACCAACTGGATCCGGTGGACGCGTACGACAGCGACTGGCTGTACCCGAGCTTCGATCACGCTGTGAACCAAATGGTGTTCCTCTACTCGCTGGTGCTGTCGCTGCTGCTGGTGTGCACCGAGCCTTCGGACATCGTGTCTCTGGGCCACCACCAGCCGCTGGGCAGCTGCTACGAGACCGAGACCTTTCGATCGCTCGTGGGCATGGAGTTCGAGCGCAAGAAGTTCCTCTGCGTGCACGAGTTCGACGAAGAGTTTGGCTTTTGCAACTACCCACTCACTCAGGTATCGTACATGCATAAATCTGATTCACGCATGGATTTTGGCAAGGATACTGGAATCTTATTCTGACTCTATTTGCTGCTATTGGGATATTCTAATTCAACAGCTGCACTACGAGGATTCGTGGTACATGATCTGCGGTCGTGGCTACGGCGGAGCTTATCCAACGTACGCAGCCTTTGCTGGCGCCATCTTCTTTGTGCTCAACCTGCTCTTCTTCGTCATGCTCAAGCGCCCTTCGGCCACGAGCTCTCTGAACCTGAAGCAGGATTAACCAACAATCAACTGATACCAACGGCGATGATTAACAACACTTAACAGATACTGGCACAAAATTCTGAAGTGTCCAGCGAGAAACGTCTCCATAGAGAGTCTGCATGGCACTCTCTGATTGGCTGGAATCTCGATTCTGTCTTCTCTCTGATTGGCTGAAACCGGATCCGCCAGAAGTTTTCGGCGGGACTCGCTTCATTTCCTGATCAGATCACAGTCGTGGGGACGATGGAGGCGCATCAGATGCCGCTGGAGACGCAGCAGCAGCTCCGTCGGCTGCCAGGCAACAACGTACGTCTCTTTCTGGCCAGAGCCATAGCTGGCTATGTCTTCTAGCTGCTGACGAAGCCCCGCTCTCCAACTCTCTCTCTCTGTCCAGCGCTGTGTGGACTGCGATGCGCCGTACCCGCAGTGGGCGACCGTGTCCTACGGCACCTTCATGTGTCTCGAGTGCTCCGGCCGGCATCGCGGCCTGGGCGTGCACATCTCCTTCGTGCGCTCCGTCACCATGGACTCGTGGACCGACAAGCAGGTCCGCCAGATGCAGGTGCGTCCCCTGGGTCCGTAGAAGGATACCTACGTACATGGAGGCTGACTGGTCATGGTCTGGATCCCACAGCAAGGCGGAAACGACAGCTTCCGTGAGGCCTTCGCGGCCGCGGGCGTGCCCAAGGACCTCTCGATCAGCCAGAAGTACAACACGCCGCAGGCCGAGGCGTACCGCAAGCGACTGACGACGCTGGTGGAAGGAGGATCGGCCGTGGCCCTCCCGCGATGGGACCCGTCCAGTATGAGACCAGCGGCCGGCAGCAGCAGCTCCAGCGGCGGCCATGGTGCTGGCGACGACCGCGGCATGGAAGCTCTCAAGGGCGAGTCGGAGCAGGACTACGTGGCCAGGTAAAGGAGACTCTCTGAGTCCGCTAGAGAGGGTAATGGCTGACGCAGTGGCTGTGGGTTTCTAGACAAATGCGCCTTCGCGACGAAGCCCGTGCACGAATGCAGGCCAAGTTTGGAGCTAACGGCATGCAGGGCATTGGCAGCAGCGGCGAAACCAGCGCTCCGGCCAGCTCCGGCAGCATCCCGGACCTCTCCAGCGCCTTTGGGTACCTCACCACGACTGTGACTTCGGCTGCGAGCACGGCCGCCAGTCTGGTCAAGGACAAGGATCTGGGCTCCAAGGTCTCGTCGGGCTGGTCCTACGTGCAGAGCACGGTGACGGACCCGGCACTTTCGGACAACGTCAAGTCGACGGCCTCGAGCGGCTGGTCCATGCTGTCCACGGGCGCGTCGGCCGTCTGGAGCACCGCCCGTACCGCTGTGGACACGACCGTGGGCACGGTTGTGGGCGCCAGTGGCTCCAGCAACACTGGTGCGCGCACCTCCGAGTCGCCGTTCTTCCCGCGCACCAACTCGTCGTTGAGCTCCAGCAATAAATACAGCGGCTTTGGCAGCAACGAAGCCAAGGACCACGACAATGACTCGTGGCTGGATTCGCAGCTTGGCGGTGGCCCGACCAAGGCCAACTCGTTCAGTAGCTCGAGCTCCTCCAACCGCAGCATGAGCATCGGCAGCAACAGCACGCACTCGAGCAGCTTCACGTCGTCCTCGTCTTCGTCCATGTCGTTTGCCAGCGCCCCTTCAGCTCCGGCACCAGCACCGATCTCGACTCCAGCTCCCGTGGCGGCACCGGCACCGGTAGCTTCTGCACCACCTCCGAAACCGGCGGCCAAGAAAGACGTGGACTTCTTTAGCGAGTACGGGTTTTAAAGATAAGCCGAATGAATGTCGAAAGCATACGCGTGGGGATCTAGATTTGTTCGTACTGTTCGTAAAGAGATAAAGATACATGATGATGCTCATGGCCTCCGTGGATTGGTGCACCAGAGGGAATATCAGCGACACCGGCACCGACATCGGAAACGGAGTCACCGTCACCAACAGCGATAAGATGAAGGAAAGATGAAGGAAGATGGATCCCGGAATTTACTACTTAGAATTCACTCACTGACCGCGAAAGCCTCTCGACCACTAAGGCGACTTCGTGTCCAACGCCACCTTGATGAATCCACGCTCCGTCTTGGCGAGCTTGTCGTAGGCTTCCGGGGCGCTGTGCAGCGGCATGCGGTGCGTGATCACGACATTGGAATCGATCTCTCCGGCCTCCATCGCCGCCAGCACCTCAGGCATGTACTTGTGCGTCGACGCCAGCCCCGAGTGCATCGTCACGTGCTTCTGGGCGATGTGACCCAGTGGAAACTGGTCCACGGGGTCCCAAATGTCGCCCAGCAGCACCAATTGGCCGCACTTGCGCAGACACGTGGCCATCTCCTTGAACAGACACGAAGCTTCGGTCTCCTTGCCGAACATGCTCTTGCCCGAGTGAACACGCGAGGCCCCGATTGCCACATCCACGCCACCGCTGCGAGACTGGCCATGCGGTAGCAGATCGAAGAGCTTGTCCACGACCTGCTTACTGTTCAGGCTCGAGCGATCCAGCACTTCAAAGCCGAGCTTGTCGCGCGCCAGCATGAGTCGGGAGTTCACGCGATCGATACCGATAATGCGCTTGGCTCCCTTCTTCTTGCACCAAAAGCCTGCCATGAGTCCCAAAGGCCCCAGGCCCCAAATGGCCACCGTGTCGTCCTCCTTCACTCGGCCTGCCGTGGCCGCGTGCAGCGCCGTGGTCGCCACGTCGCTGGCCAACACTGCGATCTCGTCCGAGACCCCTTCAGGCACGAGGAACAGGTTGGTATCGGCCAGAGGCACGCGCACAAACTCAGCCTGACAGCCAGGCAGGTTGCCTAGCAGCTTGGAGTGGCCAAAAACCGCCGCCGGGCCTCGAGATCCTCCGTACTCGTCGCCAAACGTAGGCGAGTCGTTGGTGGCGTCGCAGGCCGCAAAGTGGCCTTCCTTGCAGCGATCGCACTCGCCACAGACCAAGATCATGGGCACGACCACGCGGTCCCCACGCTTGAAATTCTCCACGCCGGCACCAGCCTCCTGCACGACACCGACGGCTTCGTGGCCCACGATCGTGCCCTTGTCGACCGGCACTTGGCCAGTGTAGACGCCCACGTCCGAGCCCGAGATGGAGGTGAGCTCCACCTTGACGATCACGTCCTTCTCGTGCGTGATCTGCGGCCGCGCGTGGTTCTCCACGACCATGCGCTTGCCGCCCAGCATGAACGACCCGTGGTACACCACGGCCTTCATGGTCTGCGAGTCCGAGTACTTGGGCTCGGTGCTCTCATGGGGAACGTCCAGCGGCGCCGGCTCTTCTTTCTTACCAAACATTGCTCCGATTCCAAACTGCTTCAGTGTCTGGCCACGCTCACAGACTTGTGGCGGTTGGCCAGACAACTGGCAGTTTGATCAAGTTGAAGCCAAGGACGACGCCCTTCCCATCTATAAACCCAGTGCTGGGCAGTTAAGTCCTAGTTCTACAGTCGAAGGGCTATTGTATTGCTCCTGTCTGGTCTTGTAGCGCTTGCTTCATGCAAAGAGCTTCGATATCAGCCAACACATTGGGATTTCTGCCATTCCAGTGGCGCTTACATGTACACACTTCACATTTTGCAAACAGCGATCGCCCTGCCTACTCTGTCGTCCGTCTCTCTCTTCATCGTCTCCTGGGCAAAGCGCATCGCGACAACACTCGACGACTGGCTTACTCCTCTTGCGGACGCACCAGGAACTTCAGATAGCCCTGATCGTGGTTGGCCAGATGAGCGTAGGCCTCCGGCACGCCCGAGAGGCCGATCTTGTGGGTCATCATCACGCTCGGATCGATCTCGCCCGAGTCCATGGCGCCGAAGACCTGCTTGTAGTACTTCTGTGTCGGGGTCTGGCCAGCGCGGATCGTGAGCTGCTTCATGGCCACGTGGCCCACGGGGAAGGCGTCAGCGTAGCCCACGTAGTCGGCGATCACGGCCACGGTGCCGCACTTGCGCACGACCATGCAGCACTCCTTGAGGATGTCGCCCGAGTGCTTCTCCATGCCCACCATCTTCTCGAGCTTCATCTTCCAGCTCTCCGTGTACATGAAGCCGGCCGCGTCGATGCAGACGTCGGCGCCGCCAGCAGGCAGCATGCCCTGCAGCTTCTCGACCACCTGGGCGCTGCTCAGGTCCTCGCGATCGACCACTTCGATCTTGAGCTTCTCGCGGGCCAGCTTCAGGCGGTCCTTCATCATGTCCACAGCGATCACGCGCTTGGCGCCCTTGATCAAAGACCACTGCGCAGTCATGAGGCCAATGGGGCCCAGGCCCCAGATCACGACCGTGTCGTCCTTCTGCACGCGGCCCAGCTCCGTGGCGTGCAGCCCCGAGGCCACCGTCATGGTGCCGAACACGGCCTTCTCGTCCGGAATGGTCTCCGGGATCGGGAACAGGTTCGTGTCGGCGTAGGGCACGCGCACGAACTCCGCGTGGACGCCTGGCAGATCGCCCTGCATGCGCGAACCGCCGAAGATCGCGGCCGGAGCCCAGCCGCCGTACGTGTGCGCGAACTCCTTCGACTCGTTCGTGTTGTTGCAGCAGCTGAAATCGCCGCGGCGGCAGTACGAGCAGTTGCCGCAAGCTGCCTCGTACGAGATCGCCACGCGGTCGCCCGCCTTGATCTTGGTCACATTGGGGCCGACCTTGTGCACGATGCCGACGCCCTCGCGCCCCACGACCTGACCCTTGGACATGCACGGGATCTCGCCCATGTACGCCTGCGTGGCCGAGCCGGGGCATATGGAGCAGGCCGTGACCTTGACGATCGCGTCCGTGCCGTGCTCGATCGCGGGCTTGGGCACCTCCTCCACCTTGAGGTTCTTGGCTCCCTGCCACGTGACGGCTCGCATGGTGCCTTCGCTCTCCGGGTTGCTTCCGTGCTTCATTCTCGCTCCTGTGCACTCCAAAGCGAATCACGCTTTGGAGAGAGACTTGCACCAACACAGAGCCAACCGTGTCGTGGCCCGCATGAGGCAGTTGGCCTCAACGGTGGCATGCAATGGCAGGAAGCAGCGGCCTCGTCCCGGAAGCCCATGCCAACGGCTTCAACTGGGCTCGCTCCGATTACAAGGCCGCTCGTATAGTAGCCCCTGTCAATATGCTTCGATGCGGGCCGTTGGAACGGCATTTAACGACCATTTTATCGCGAACAAGTCGTAATGATACAGGTTTATGCATTTACACAGTTTACTTATGACTCATATAAACAGGATGTAACGTCAGTGAACCAGACACATTTATATGATATATCAATTCTGACAGTGGATCATGAAGAGCTGCGGCGTCAGGTGGAAAATGCACGGACGCTCCGCCATCTCAGTAACCTGCCACGTCGAAACCCCTGCTTCAGGCCACGCGCGAAGGGTCGACTGGCCCTGATAACCGCTGGCAGGTTTCGCGCCAGAGCCTGTGGCATCATAGGAGCCATTCTGAATTCGGCCTTCCAGTGCCCAAGCCATCTCCACAGTTCTCCAGTCCTCCATGAAGACCACGTTGTTCGCGCTGGCGGCTGCCTGTGCCTTCATAGGCACGAACGCAGCCCACGCCAACGGCGGCTCGCATCACTTGCGCTCGCACGACCACGACCACCACGAGCAGAATGCCATCAAGCTGCTGGTGGACGCCATCACGGGAGCGCACAACAAGGAGCACCACAACGAGGTGAAGGAGCTGGACCACGGCCACAAGAAGCAGCACGATCACGACGCGGTGCTCAAGGCGCCTGTCCAGAAGAAGGAGAACGAGCACCACAAGGCGGCTGAGAAGAAGACCGAGAAGAAGGCCGCTGCTCACCACGATGAGAAGAAGGCTGACAGCCATGCTGCTGTCGTGAAGACCGAGAAGAAGGGCGACAGCCACGCTGCTCACCACGATGAGAAGAAGAAGGTCGATGACCACGCTGCTCAGAAGAAGGTCGCCAAGGCCCATGAGACCAAGGCACACGACGACAAGCACCAGAAGAAGAAGGCGGTTGCTCCGGATGCTCACAAGGCCAAGGATGCCCATGCGTCCAAGGACCACAAGTCAGCTGACAAGCACGAGACGAAGAGTGAGAGCAAGCCCAAGGAGCACAAGGCCGCTCCAGCGAAGAAGACCGTCCCGGAGCTCAAGAAGAAGGCGGTTGCACCGGTCAAGGCTCAGGAGCACCATCACCACCACCACCACCATCACCACCGCGATCACCCGGAGGACAAGCTTGACCACAAGCCGGCTGATGACGATAAGAAGCCTGATAGCAAGCCTGTTGCTGATGACAAGGAGCCTGACACCAAGCCTGTTGCTGATGACAAGGAGCCCGACACCAAGCCTGCTGCTGATGACAAGAAGCCCGACACCGAGCCTGCAGCTGATGATAAGACGCCAGACACCAAGCCTGCTGCTGACGATAAGACAGTTGACACCAAGCCCGATGATGACAAGACGCCCGACACCAAGCCTGCTGACGATGATAAGACGCCTGACACCGAGCCTGCTGCCGATGATGAGTCTGATGCGAAGGATCCAGTCTTGATTGCGCCCGCTCCTCCTTCCAGTGGCAGTGACTCCAGTGAAGAGCCAGCCGAGACCGGCGATTCATCGGACGCGTCGAGCGACGATGATGTTGACAAGGAGCCTGAGGATGGCGACTCGGACGCCTCGACTGAGGATGACGACGACGAGCCAGCCGCTGTTCACGCTGGCGACTCGGATGAATCGCTGGAAGGAGGCGAGGATTCTTCCGACGATGTGCACTTCGACGATGGCAGCGAAGGCGATGACGACTGGAACGACGTTGACGCCGAAGACGCCAAGCCTGCCAAGGCTGTTGCCAAGCCTAAGGCCGCAGTCAAGGCCGTTGCTCCCACTGAACACAAGGTCAAGGCCCACGAGGCGCCGCTCGAGTCTCTGCTCAAGGGTTTGAAGAAGGCGGCCAAGGCTGTGCTCGCGCACGAGAAGAACGCTCATGCCCACGACGCCAAGGCTATGCCAGTCAAGGCCAAGGAACACGAAGCCAAGGTCAAGGCAGCCGACAAGCCCAAGGCCAAGGTTCAGGATGCCAAGATCAAGCCAGCTCAGGTCAAGGCCAAGGTGCAGGATGCCAAGGCCAAGCAGACGCAGGTCAAGGCCGTGCCAGTGAAGCTCCAGAAGACCGTTGATGAAGTGCATCACGCCAAGGCTGCCACAAAGCCCGAGCACGAGAACAAGCAGGCCAAGCAGCCCGCTGCCAAGAACGCTGCCAAGCCCAAGACCGCTGCCAAGCCCATTCTGCAAAAGAAGGAGACGGCCACGTCGAACGCCGCCAACTTCCAGAAGAACAATGCTGGCGTGGAGCATGCATTCAATGCTGTGCCCATGATCGCTATGGTCGCTGGAGTCTTGGTCCTCGCCATCGCTGCGGTCGCCACGGCCGTGGGCCTGCGCCGCTACCGCCTCATTGTGACCGACCCCACGGACCTGCCGGACGAGGAAGAGATCGCCCAGAGCACCATCCAGGGCGAGAGCGAGGAGGACTCCAACACCAGCTTCACATCCACGGCTGCGGCTGCGGTGCTCCCGTCCCCCGGCGGCGACGGCGAGGAGGAAGGCGTCTTCACGTGCTAAGCCCCTCGTCGTTCATCTGTCCAACCTGCCATGAGGAGCTCTTCTTTGCATCCATCTTGGGTCGTTCCGCCCATCCTCCTCTTCCAATTCGTGTGGCAGTGGTGTGCCTGAGACATGTGTCTCTTTTCTCTCTCCCTCTTTGCATTTTTTAAAAAACCTCAATACATTCAAAGACATGCACAAACGCCTTGGTGTTTCTATGGTCCACTCGGCTTGCTTCATTCCTCCATGATTGGACTAGTAAGGTTTTTCACTGCATCTCGGGCCAATGACGTCACAGCTGGGCACCAAGCACCATGCCAGTACAGTGGGAGGCCACTTATGTTGCGGCACGGCTCCCGCAACCTAACCGTCCCCTCCCCTCCTCCTCTGGTGCTTGGGAGCTCCTCTGCTGTGTGGTCCGCAGTTGCGAAAAGAACAGACAGCCACCCGACACCACAGACCTCGACCTCATGGCGCTCCTGCGACGAATCGGATCCCCCGCCGCGCGCGCTCTGCTGGCGCCGCGCCGCCACATGGCCACGGTGGCCAACGAGATGACCGTGCGTGACGCGCTCAACACGGCGCTCGACGAGGAGCTGGCGCGCGACGAGAAGGTTTTCCTGCTCGGCGAGGAAGTGGCCAAGTACAACGGCGCGTACAAGGTGTCCAAGGGCCTGTGGGAGAAGTACGGCGACAAGCGCGTGATCGACACGCCCATCACGGAGGCCGGCTTCACCGGTCTGGCCGTGGGCGCCGCCTACCACGACACCAAGCCCATTGTCGAGTTCATGACCTTCAACTTTGCGCTGCAGGCCATCGACCACATCCTCAACTCGGCCGCCAAGCAGTACTACATGTCTGCCGGTGACATCGCCGTGCCCATCGTGTTCCGTGGCTCCAACGGCGCCGCCGCCGGTGTGGCCGCCCAGCACTCGCAGTGCTTCGCCGCCTGGTACGGCTCGGTGCCCGGCCTCAAGGTCGTGGTGCCGTACGACGCCGAAGACGCGCGTGGTCTGCTCAAGGCCGCCATCCGCGACCCCAACCCGGTCGTCGTGCTCGAGAACGAGCTGCTGTACGGCGTGACCTTCCCGGTCAGCAAGGAGGCCCAGTCGCCCGACTTCGTGCTGCCCATCGGCAAGGCCAAGATAATGAAGCCCGGCAAGGACGTGACCATCACGGCCTTCTCGCGCATGGTCGGTGTCGCCCTCGAGGCCGCCGCCGAGCTCGCCAAGGAGGGCATCGACGCCGAAGTGATCAACCTCCGCTCCATCCGCCCCTTCGACCGCGACACGATCATCGAGTCGGTCAAGAAGACCTCCCGCATCGTGTCGGTCGAGGAAGGCTGGGGCCAGCACGGCATCGGTGCCGAGATCGCCGGTATCCTCATGGAGACCGACGCCTTCGACTTCCTGGACGCGCCGCTCGAGCGTGTGACCGGCACGGACGTGCCCATGCCGTACGCCGAGAACCTGGAGAAGCTGTGCGTGCCCCAGGTCGCGGATATCGTGGCCGCCACCAAGCGCACGGTCGCCCGTAAGCTCTAAGCAACCCAGCCAGAAAGAAAGAAGAACGTATTACAAGAAACCCCAGCGACAGCTCCAGTAAGCGTAGGAAAATTTGTATGTGCCAATACACACACGCGCTGATGGATGTCAGTAGCTTTTGCCATTTACGTTCATGATTGGAAGCCGGTGCTGCGTCAGTCAGTTGTACAATGCCTGAAGAGACGCTGGCGTGGTGCCGACACGTACTCGACGTTGATGGGCACGCCGTTGGTTTTGGTCATGCTGAAATGTCTCCGATTCAGTGAGGCGACTCCATGCAAAAACGGTGATTTGTGTGTGTTGAGATCCTTGAGGGATACCCATTCATCCTTGGAACAACTGTCAACAGTGCAGCTCCAGCGGCCGTGTCACTGATTGTGCCGCCCTGGCTCCACCCCCTCCCTCCAAACAACACTGGCGATCCATTCACAGATAATGCCTTGCTACCGATGCAGGAGGTCGCTATGGTCGGGAGCTGTTGGCGCCCAACACATCGAATCAGTTCCACAGAGTTGCAGTTCGCCTTGGCATTATTACACGTGAACCATTTCTTCGGGCAGCCATGGTGGGACTCCAGCAACTGAGCGCCTAGCTCAGGTAACGGATGCGCTTTGACCGACACCTGTCAACATGCCTAATCCCGACCCGACGCTGCTACGTCCAACCTTTGAAAGATCATATGAGCTACAGATCGATCAGTTGTCATGCAAAAACAAGAATGTTTTTCTTTATGAAGAGTTGGCATTTTTTTCTTTTGATTATTGTGCAATATCACTTGATCCTAAGCTGACAACCCATTCACATGCATACTGACTGATACATTCCGAATCTCGTACGCTTCCAGCACCTGCGTACAATCTGCTTA
>JAADXR010000255.1:0-41112 GCA_023337935.1 Elongisporangium anandrum
CGGACTGCATGCTGGTCTTCGGCAGCGTCAAGCTCAACGTGAAGGAGCTGTCCGAGACCTTCGAGGCCAGCTGCTTCGCTTAGGCTCTACTTGCTTGTAGCCTTGACTACAGTACTCAACTGTATCTGGTCAAACATTAGTATAGCATCTTTCTATTGGTGTCAATACAATTCATTCGCTTTTAAATGTGGTGAGAATCAGGTTAAGAGATAATTCGTATATTTATGAGATTACTTTGTAAAGTGACAAAGCCATAAACTCACGCCTTCTTGGCGGTAACTTTCACATCCAGCGGGGCCAGAGGAAGCGACTTCACGTTGGTTTCTTGCGGTGCGTTCTCCTTGTTCCGCGCAGAGGAAGAGTCTGAGGGCTTGGCGCTGGCTTCTGAAGGTGGCTGCTGGCTCTGAGACGCGGTTTGATAGGCTGCGTGCGCGAACATTTGCTGGTGGCGGAAGGCGCTCGCGTGGTTCATGGACGCTTGGTTTGAAGGTGCTTTGGGGTTGACTGGTGAATTGGAGAGTGAGTGAGACGGAGGCGAGAAGCACCACGCAGCCAAGCATTCACTCTCTCTGGAGACAGATCTTGTATTGGAACTGGGTATAACAACCTGCAAGAGATGAGCGTAGACATTATTACGCCACGAAGAACGTTCTTTGCGGGCCAAAGCTTCTTGACCAACACTCTTGACCAACTTTGCCCATCCTCCCTTGCAGTTGAGGCGTCGTACTGTGCGCACACATGAAGCTGCCGTGAAGAGCTCCATGGCCCACGATATGTCGAAGACGCAGAGCAAAGCGCACGCAAACATTTGCTCACCATCATTTGTGACCTGCACCACCAATGTGAATTAAGGAATGATGATCGTGAGAGCAAGATGCGTGACGCACCGTTCAACTCAGCATAGCCCAAGCGAATGACGGTATGCGATCATCATTCCAGCTCACAAACTGCTGCAGTCATTGAAGTTCCATCTCCATCGCTGAGAACGCATCTGTGATTTGAATGAGCAGACCTCCTTTTGGCCGAGTTCACTCATCCTGTATGGGCTAAATAAAGTCTATATCGCATAGCACTAGATTCTTCAATCTCCTAAATGATCCTGTCAGCTCCACAAATGCAAAGCTTTGTTTTTTGGGTGTGCGGTGCCTTGTCCTGGCGACAGATTAGGAAAAGGCAAGTTGCGTACCATCATTCCTTCTTTGTGGCATGCATTCCTGTCCCAGCAATTACCCAAACACCCAATTGGACCGTCACTGTTTCTTCCTGTCACTCTGTCGAGAGAACGCATCTGCGAGTGTACCCTATCTACGGTACACTGCATTACCGTAGTTCTGGCGAAGAGCTTCTACGCGAGGGCGTCATCAGGCCAGTTCCGCCAGCGTCCGTCGCCAGGCTCTCATTCACGCGCTCCTTGTCTCCATGCCGCCGCTCTCCCCACCGGCCTCGGCCTCCAGCGCCAAGCTGCCGTGGCGCGTGGGCTCCATGCTGGCGCCGTCCACGCTGCTCGAGGGGCTCATCCTGTGGCCGCTGGAGCTCTACGAGGCGCTGGCGATCCTGCCCGTGCGCTTCCTGCGGCGCCACCTGCCGCTACTGGGCGGCACGCTCGTGGTGGCCATGACGCTGCAGGGTATCCTCATCCGTCTCGTGCTTGAAAGCCTGCACGCGATCTTCGCGCGCATCACGTTCTCGCGCGACCCGGTGCTCAACTACCGCACCTTCTGGCTCGCCATGCGCGATCGGTACGCGCTGCTGGAGCGACGCCAGGTCGACTGGCACTTCGTGCACCAGCTCTTCGGTGAGGCCATGCAGCCCTCGACCAGCGAAGACGACTTGTGGATGGCCATCCAGGAGAGCGTGGCGCTATGCAACGACCCCACGCTCTGCGTCTCGAGAACCAGCGGCAGCGCCGCCGCTGGGCTGCCGCAGGCCGTCGTCACGACGCGAGGCCGGCCGTTCCTGGCCTCAGCCGTGCAGAGCTACGAGCGCAACGCGCTGCGCGTGATCGAGCAATCGCATCTGACCAACGGCGGTCATCGCGTGTCCAACCACTTTGTCTACGGCATTCTCAACCCCGAGACGAGTCCCGGCTGGCGCATTGGCTACATCAGCCTCAGCGCCATGGAAGGCTTCGTGGACTTCCCACTGCCGCGCATGGACGCTCTGCTGCCCGCTTGGACCAGTCCCCAGGACGACATCAAGCAGCCTGAGAAGAGCTCCAAGGGCACTGCAGGAGACTGGACTGCCGCCACAAACGTGGTCGTGCCCAAGATCTACGACCTGGAGTCGATGCGCTGGGCGCTGGAAGCCATTCTCAAGAGCCTCGGCGACATGGACGGTCTCATCCTGGATCTGCGGTTCAACCAGGGCGGCGGGTCGCTCATGTCGGCGCTTTCGGTGGCCTCGTTCTTCGCTGGGTCGCAGTCCTCGCTGGCGTTCTCGACGGACGAGAAGCTCCCTGGCGGTGCAGGCTTCTCACGACCCAAGAAGTACTACACCCCAGTCTCCTCCCGATCCTATCGCTATCGCGGTCCGTTGGCTGTGCTTCAAAGCTCGTACACTCGCGGGTAAGAGGCCCCTTGCTCTAGTTCTTGCGTTTCTCTGGTCACTGATCTCTCTGTCTCGTTGTGTGGCAGCACGGCTGAGCTCCTGTGTCTATCGCTGATGAATCGCCCCAACACGTGCCGCATCGGCGCCACGACGGCTGGCAGCCTCTCACCGACCAAGCGAGTGCGTCTGCCCAATTACTGGACCGTGGAGATCCCGCACCAGCGGTGCTTCAGCGCCGACGGAGAGCTCTACGAAGGCGTCGGCATCCCGCCCAACGAGCAGGTGGCCGAGTCAGCGCCCGCTGCGGCAGCGGCGTCGCCAGCGTTCGACAGCTGCGTGAAGAGAGCCATGAACCACATCATGAAGACCTGAAGAGGGCGCCAACGTATTTAATTTCTGAGTGTTTTGGATTGAATCGGCCTGCTGGTAACAGAGATAAACAGAGAAGCAGCATTCGTTCTTGACGCTCGTACTGGATGGCTGACTGGGATCAGTAGCCTTCTGCGTGGCCAGAGGCGTTGGCACTGCCGCTACCGTATAGATAATGGTACATTTGGTCATGCAGCCGAATGCGGTTCTTGGACGTGATGCTCGTGCCTTCGAGACGCACTACACAGCAGAGAGAGAGTCAGTATCCTGCATCCATCCCCACTCCATTGCACTCGATTACCTTCCAGGTCGATGTCGTAGCTGAACTTCTTGTTGGCCACGAAGTGGAGATTGCCCGTCACCACTTGCGTGGCGTTGACTGCGATCGGCGTCGGGAGCAGCAGGCGACACTGGTACCAGTGCGTGCCTGGGTCCTCCGGCGCCGTGCTGAGCACAACACGCGATGTGGAACCAATGAAATCCACAGTGAACCAGCAGCCGAGGCCGTGCATGATGGCCGTGCGTTCGATCTCGAAGCTGAAGGGGAAGTCGAAGGTCTGGAGCTGCTCGTTGGCGATCCCAGCGAAGTCCAGCACGTGCGTGGCTCGCTTGGACGCCAGCAGGATCTCTGGAGGGAAGTACCCGACGACCGGCTGGGAGAAGTGGTTGTCCACCGCCTGCGCGCGCAAGGCGGAGAGGTCGAGGCCGTAGAAGTCGCGCTGCTGCCAGAACGCGACCTTGCCCATCTGCTCGCGGTAGATGCTCTCGTCCGAGAACGGGCTCATGAACATGGTGCCGATGGACGGGAACATCTTGAGGCGCGGCGCGTTAGGCCGCTGCCACCTCTTGCCGGCGGCCACGAAGGTCTCGAGCATGCGCTCGTGCACGAGGAAGAAGCCCATGGGCTCCGACACCACGACGTCCACGGGCTCGGGCAGCTCCACGTCCTCCATCTTGCCCTTGATCACCGTGATGCGGTCGCTGAGCCCGTTGTGCGCCACAAGCGCCCGCGCGCAGTCGGCCATGGCGCTCAGCTCCACCGCGTACACGTGGCGCGCGCCGGCCTTGACGGCGAAGAAGGCCAGGATGCCCGAGCCCGTGCCGACGTCCAGCACCACCTTGCCCTCGATGTCCGCGCGGTTCTCCAGCAGCGCGCGCTCGTAGGTGCTGGTGCGCACGCGGTCCTGCAGCATGTTCTGCTGGTGCAGCAGCATGCCGTAGTACTGCGAGAACGGGTTCTCGTCCTCCTCCTCCGCTTCCATCTTGGGCTTGGGCTCCATGACAATTGGATCTCTGCTCACTGGCGACCACTATGGATACGGGATCCGCCAATCAGAGCACGTGGAGCCGCATATGGGACTGGTGATTGGTGGAAACTCAGTCTTTTCAGCCAACCAGAGAGCGCGGTTTGACTACCAAAGAGAGCGAATCGCCCACAAGCAGCGCCAGACGCAGGACCGAGAGACTGGCGTCCGCATGCGCCAGCACCGGAGTCTCGTCGCTCAGGCGGACGCTGTGGCCGCCGCGCTTGGCTCTGGCCACCAGCACCTGCTTGTGCACAGGCACGCTGGACTGGCTGCAGATCGCCTGCTTGAGCTGCAGCACCGTGGCGTCGCGTGCGATGGAGAGCTCCAGACAATTGCTGCTGGCGCTGATCGCGTGAGGAGTCAAGCACTGAATGCGTACAGAGATCGAGTCGGCTCTGACGACTGGTGAGTGAGAGGACTCGTCTTGTGGTGGCTCCGGTGTGCCCTCGTGAGGCCGTTGCTGCTGCTGACTGAGCTGCAGAAGCTGCTGATCCAGCAATTGCTGCTCCAGAATCTGAATGCGCTGGCGCTGACGCATCACCACTGGGTCTTCAGGTCTCTTCTTGGACGTCTTCACTGGACTGATTGCGTCCGTTTTGGCTGCTGGAGGCGTTGTCTTTGGGCCATGTTGGGCTTTCTGCAATGGAGATGAAGACGTTTTCTTTGGTTTGACATGTGGCTTTGGGTTCTTGGTACTTTCTTTCGCAGTCGCAACGCGTTGATCGTGCTCCAGTCGCTGCTGTTGCGAGTATTTCAGCTGCAAGTATTGAAGAATGGGGGCCACGGCGTCCTCTCTCCCGTGGGAGATCGTCTTCCGGCGTCCCAACAGCTCAAATCCTTGAAGAAACGTATTGCCATCCACGACGCCCCTCGTCGCTTTCTCAGCACCAGCAACAGTCTCGACTCTTGAAAAGCGCCGAGTGAGCCAAGCGATCTCTTGTTTACTCCACTTGGCAGGCAGCGCCTTCAGGAACCGCTCGAATTCCGTCTCGAGCAAATCCAGTGAAACTTCCTTCGCGGTCTTTTGCTGAACTTGAGCCCTGCGCAAGCGTGTTCCCAGCCACTTCGTGACCTGCTGCGTAGATCCCTTCCATCTTCGCTGCTGCGGGTTGTGCTCAATGTCCTCGTCGTCACTGTTCCATGCTTGATCCCATTCCCTCTCGATTGCGTGGGCCACTGCGGGTTCATTCATAGCTTCCAGAAGCTTATTAAGTATTTGTACAAGTGGATCTTCAGTCGAGCGGCCTTCATTCGCAAGACGCTGATCAATGATCGTCTTGAGAACGCGGTCGCCAATCGGATTCTTCTTCAGCGCCAGAGTTTGAAGCGGCCGTTTGTCCGTCCGCCCATCACGATACGACGCGAAGACGCACCATTCGATGGGTACGGATGATACTCGATTGTCCACAGCATTCAGCGTCACCAGTCGATCGAGCTGATTCAATTCCAACGGAAGAGATGTGAGCCGATTCTGATGCACGTTGAGTGTCTCTAGCCAACGACAGGCAGTGATGCTCTCAGGAAGCATGTGCAGTTTGTTGCTGCTCAAATTGCAAACGCGCAGATTCGGTAGCGCCAGGAAGAGAGCCTCCGGGAGCTCTGACAGTGCATTGTGATCCAAATGAAGCTCGTGACAGAGCGTGAAGACGGGCCACACAGAATCCATTGGAATCACACGCAATCGATTCCATCGAGCACTTATGCTGCGCACCTGAAGCTGCAGCTCCTGGTCTTCTTCAAAGTTCGCCGTTTTCTTTATGGGTATGCTGAGCTCCATTGCTGGAAACCTCTCAAGTTGATTCTGGTCAAGCATGATAGCTTCTGTAGCGATTGTGAGGGGATACGATTGCATTTCTGACCCCAAGTCGTTGTTTGAGAGCGTCAGCTCTTTCAAATTGGCCATGGCAGTCATGCTTGAAGTCGGAAGGCGTCGTAGTTTGTTACCATGAAGGTAGAGCCGCTGGAGTGAGTGCTTTGTGAACATTGCAAACTCCTCAGGAATATTCGTGATCGCATTATGCTGCAGATCGAGTGTCTGAAGAGCGCATTTACGGTATTCCCACTGTTTCAACACCGCTACTGGGAGCACACGCAGTGAATTATGTGCGATTCGCAGTATCTCCAGCTTCAGAAACTCCGTCACGGCCATCGGCAGCGTAGTGAGCGCGTTGTGACTAAGATCAAGCTCACTCAACTCGCTGAGTTTTAGCCACATCGGCATCTCACTCGAAACAAAAGCGGCATCGTCGATGACATTTTTGTAAAGCACCAGTCTTCTTAATGATTTCAGTTGGTCCAGCTCTGGTGGGAGACTGCGAATCCGATTGTCTCGCAAATCCAGCTCCTCCAGTACTGGTAGACGCGTGATCCAGTGCGGAAACTCACGCAGGCATTGACCTGCAAGTGTGAGTTTGATTAAATGCCGAC
Organism: Elongisporangium anandrum; assembly: GCA_023337935.1. Taxonomy (NCBI): domain Eukaryota; phylum Oomycota; class Peronosporomycetes; order Pythiales; family Pythiaceae; genus Elongisporangium; species Elongisporangium anandrum. The sequence goes on from JAADXR010000255.1 coordinate 6,651, forward strand.
AGCAATGCGTGACTGCGGTGGTCATGGCGTGGCCGCCCTGGTCCATCCACTGACATACACGCGGGCTCTCGATGCAGAGCGCTCGCAGTTCACTGACGCGCGTTTGCAGATCTCGCTGGTAGCTTTCGTGGTGAGCGAGTGCTGACTGGATCTTCCCCAGTAGTGCAGTTTTTCTATTCGCGTTTGCACGATGCTGACTCCGAAGCTGGCGATTTTGCAGGATTTGCACGAGAACAGCGTCATCGGTGCCGTAGATCCCATCGCCAGGCAAATCGACGGCGATCTCCACGCGCCAAATACGCAGCAGAAAGGCAAGGAAGTCGGCATCTTCCTCCCAGAACTCGTCGCTTTTCGCACGATGCAGCTGAGCAAACTGGTCCATGGTCACGACGTCATCTCCATCAGCGCAGGACTCGAGCCAAGTCGAGCATTCCAGCAATTCGTCACGAGAGCAGAGGCCGTCGCTATGACTCTGCTTGATCAAAGCAAGCAACTTGAACGTTTTGATCGTGTCTGGTGGTGGTCGAGGTCCTTCTCCACGGCGAGGGTCTGCAATGCGTTCGAACAAGTGCTGCAGTAACGTGACTCGTTCGGTGGGCAGTGACGAAAACAAGTGAAGTACGTCGGCCAGCACGATCCGCTCGGGATCGCGGCTGTCAGCGCAATGCTGGAAGAGCACCGGGCAGTGAGAGAGCAGAATGAGTTCATCATTGGCCTCTGGATCGTGCGTTGAATCGCTTTTCGGATTCAATAAATCGTTTAAGATCGTGAGACACCGGTCTTTGGACACCGTCTTCTCTGACTGAGCTCGTAATTGGTGCACATACGAGCTCCAGCGTCGTCCGTACAAGCGAGTGCGTCGTCTCAGTTGCGCAACCTCACGCCACAAGTCTTTCCAGTAAGAATGGAACGCCGCTCGCCCAAGAACCTCTTGCAGACAGCGCAGCTTGGGCGTCAGCGTGGTGCTGTGCAATGCCAGTCGCGCGTGCGTTTGATCTGCAAGCTCTCTGCATTTACGTTCGCTCACGTCGATCTCCCGCTCCAGTTCGACTCGGTCTCGTGCGATTTGCGCAGCGATCGCCTGCAGTGTCATCCACTGCTCAAACAGCCATGATGGAGACGATATCCTGGGTTGTCGCCCTCGTGAGAGCGGGCTGTTCGCCGCCTTTGCATTGAGCTGTTGCTGTCGGAGCGAGCGGATTGCGGCCACAGACGACGACAAGGACAGCTTTTTGGAGATAGATCCATCGCCACGAGAGCCGAAGTCTCGAGCAGATTGTGGCCGTCGACGCGTATTTGAAGGAGAGAATGCTGGTGGAGTTGCTGCTGTTGCTGTGTTAATACCGCTCCCGTGCAGGCTGTTTTCAGTGAGCACCTCGTAAAGCTTCTGCAGATGATTCACGGCCGAGATCTCGGCCTTGGTCTTGTGCGGATTCGCCTCGTTCCAGCTCCGAAGCAGCAGCGACAACTCCCGACGGTCCATGGTCCAAGCGGTGGCGGCGTTATTTTGAACACGTTTCGAAGCCAGAGGGCGGCGGTCCCTTCACAGCGACGCTCGCACTTGGGAAAAGATCCGTCTTCGCAATGGGCGCAGCGCACTCGAGCGCTCTCTCAGTCTCGCCTCCAGTGTCATGGAAGACGTTTCAGTGCGGCGTGCAGTACAAGAGCACGGATGTGGCTGTGTGGCCGCATCTGTTCCCACTGGCTCAATGGTTCACGGCCCAAGAGGCGACTGTGTTGGCTCAGCAGCTCAGACGCCGCACGAGGACCAACACGTTGACGGAGCACGAGTTTTCCGCCTGGCTGCTGCGTGCAGATGGCGACCCACAGGGCATTCTGCTGCATCAGAGCTCCACTCGACCACGCTGTCCTGACGACGTGCTGGCTGTTCCTGCTCCATGGAGACCAGGATCTCAGACGACCGGCCAAGCGTCGACGCCACAGGAGCAAACCACCTCGCTGCTTATGGAAATGTACGTCGCCCACGTGTTCCACGCCTTCTTGAGACCCAACAGCCGCAAAGTCTACGCGCTGGAGTTCCTGGCAGCTCTCGTCGTGATCTCTCGCGCCATTTGGGACCTGGACCAGAAGCTCCAACTGCTCGTCGACCTCTTCCACGACCGAGCTCGAAGCAGTTCTGGCCCTCAGCACCCGTTGCAGAAGCGCTTGAAGGAGGCTGACGTGGCGCAACTAGTGCTCTGCGTCATGAACGGCGTGGCCAAGGCAACAATGGGTGTGCAACGAGTGTGGACAGGCTTCGGGCTCGAAAGCAGAACTCTGGCACGGCAGTTGGCAGCAGATTGCATGAGTCATGCAGCAGCCTCGTCGAACGAGAAGCCCAGTCGCACTATCACAGCGAGTGAGCTGACGTCATACGTGCGGAGCAAAGCCGAGTTACTTCATTTCCTGGCGCTGTTTGGAGGAGAAGAACTTCGGAATCCGTTCACGTTCGGTGTGTTGCGCTCTCCTTGCACTGGGCTGTCAATACCAGACACATACGCCCCCATGCTGGACCAACAGACGCAGCTGTATGATCGACTCGTGGCACAGTACGTGAGCTTCGAAGGCCGACAGGACAAGCGCTCGCACGCTGCAGCTCTGCTCATCCAGTCCACTTGGCGCCGTCGGTGCTCGCAGAGTCTGCTGGGGCTTCACAAGGACGAGTATACCAGACAGCGGCACATATCGGCCACTACACTGCAGCGAGGCCTGAAGCAGTGTCAGTTCGCACGCCTGGTCCAAAAGCATGCCGAGGCCGAGCGGCTGGCGTTCAACGGAGGAGTGCTTGTTGCTGGCTCTGGTGCATGTGTTCCAGGCAACGGATCACGCGCAATGCCAGCAAAGTCTCTCCATCTCGTTGACGCATTCAAGCTGAACCAAGTCCAGATCCGGTCGGTCTCTCTCTCACAGACGTGCGCTTTGGCTCTGGGCGAGGACGCTCGAACCCTCTACGCATGGGGGAATTGTCTCCCGCGTGTTTACTCTCGAGATACGACCACAGGCAGTTCAAGCTCTCAAAACAAGGACGACGCCTCGCTGCTTGGGCTAGTGCCGCGACGTCTCGCATTCGTATTCCCACGTGGCCGGCAGGTTCTTCAGCTTGCGTGTGGCTTGCAGCATGCTCTCGCCCTCACGGACGACGGCATGATTTTCTCCTGGGGCTTCAACGACCACGGACAGCTCGGCCACGGTCCAGCCGAGACGCTATCGGCTCGTACCGATGGACAAACGACCTACGCTCTCCACCACGATCCGCGAGATGGCCGAGCATCCGAGTTTCTTGCCGAGCCAACCCCGTTGCTGTATTTCTTTGGTGCACCTACGCAGCACGCAGACCCGATTCCGATCCAGCAGGTCTGTTGTGGCGACTATTACTCCATGGCGCTGAGTCGCGACGGTGACGTGTTCACGTGGGGCGAGGCTTCCGAGGGCCAACTGGGTCACGGCGATGCACATCCAGCTTTCCAAGTGGCGTTTGTGGACCCGCACATGATGAACTCGGCCTACACCTTTCTGTCGCAGCCCGAGCCAGTGCTGACACTCAACGAACTCCAGGTCGTGCAGATCGCGTGCCGTAAGAACCACTCGGTGGCGCTCACGAGCGATTCGAGGCTTTTTGAGTGGGGCAACTGGGGCAAACGCCGTGGAAGAGACTGCGAGCACGCGTTCGAGCCCGTGGAGCTCTTTCGCGAGAGTATGCAGGGGCTGCAGCTGAGGCAATTGGCTGTGGGCGACCACCACATCGTGGCGGAGGGCAGCAGTGTGTGGCTGTCGCTGGCTAGAGACCAAGAGCAGCCTTTTGCAGCCACAGGCGTTGATCGAGCCATGTATTTGGCCTGTGCTGCGTACTCGTGTCCGCTGGACAAACTGGAAGCCATGGCAGGTGCTGCGAAAACGTGGACCTGTGTGTTTCTGGACGCTGAGATTGAAGATATTGAGGACGACAGCGGCTTCGAATCAGCCCAAGAGATCGAGACAGTAGACACCAGCAGCTCTGAAGAACCTCTCTCGCCCTTTGCTCGTGGTGGTCTCTGGAGCAAACGCGTAGCACCATTCGCCATAACGCCCGCAGACCAACGTGCTCGCTTTGGTCACCGTGTGGGCAACCATCGAGTGAGCAGCGACGGTGACTCGAGCTATGCACGAGTGCTGGCTTCTTGGCTCCAGGGACGCGTGGACGACCGGTTCGTGGTGGTGCAACGTGGGAAACCAGCAGGGCTCTACATCCAAGTACTCGGTGCAAGTACAGATTCAAATACCCCAAGTGAGAGTGGCAATACTGTTGGAAATGCAAGCGAACGCAACACCAATCTGCTCGAGTTTTGTGTTGTGGGCTCCAGTACAGCACACGCCTGTGAGCTCTCGCCACTGGGGTTTGCCACACGTATTTACCACCGCAGCATGCGTGAGGAAGTGGCGCGCAAGGCTCGCAAGCGTCTACAGGCTCAGCAAGTGATCGCGAATCTGGAGAGCCACAGTGTATGGGTGATCGAGTTCAATGAGCGCTCCGTGGAGCTGGAGTACGATGGAGACGATGGCGAGCGAGCGCTCCTAGGCGACTGGACGCAGCGCGTGTTAGATGCCATGACTCAGCAGGTTTTAGCAGCGCAAGAGGCCGGAGCTTTATCTGTGCTTCTGGTTCTCGATTTCTTCGATGCCGAGCCGTTTGAGCTGCAGCTAGAATCCGATTCGGGCGTGTACATCCCCGTGTTCATGATCAAGCGCGACGCCAGCGCCACGTGGGCTGCCTCTTCGGCCTCAGCAACTCCAGCCGATCCAGAGACCAAGCGAACCCCGCCCACGTTTGCTCAGGCTCTGGAGCAGCTCCTGCCATCTGGATCCAGCAGCATGATACGCTGCTTCCAACGTGTAGACACATTACAGAAGCGCATCGATGCGGCGTTAGCTTATGGCGCACGTGGAGTGATCGTGGTGCAGGACTCCAGATCAGTCGAGATGGATGGCGAGACTGCAGGAGCGCCGGTCTTTTGCGAGCTGCCGCCGGAGCAACCGCATCACTTCAGTGACAGACTGATCGCCATGGTGTCGGCAGCCGATGGAGAGCGGCTCCACACGGCTGCAAGGCTAGCGCCGACGACGGAAGTGGAGTCCGGTGCATCGTACGACCTCATTGTTGACGTGCAGCTGGCAGTGCGCAGTGGAGGCACCACGTACGCCTGGGGAAATGCGCAGAACGGTCGATTGGGTATCGGCCAGGCCAGTGAGGCCTTCCAAGACGGTTATGAGGCGCTCACGGACACGGCCTATCGCTTCGTGGATCGACCGACGGCTTTGGCTGCGCTGGCAGGCCAGGAACTGCGTCAGCTGGCGTGCGGCAACGCGCACGCTTTGGCAGTCACGACAACGGGCAAAGTGCTGGCGTGGGGCAAAGGCAAGCGTGGTGAGCTGGCGCAACGTGGAGGCACTCGATCGATTGCCAGGAAAGGAAGCAGACCAAGTCAACCGCTGGAGGACCAGTGGATTCCAAGACCGGTGTCCGGGTTGCATTACGAGACCATCGTCCATGCTGCAGCTAATGACGCGTGTTCGGTGTTTGTGACTGAGATGGTGACGTCCTCGATCTATCGAGAGCGACGACGCACGGTCGCACAGCTCAAGGCTCTGGCACGCAGGAAGAGAGAGCACGGAACCAATCAGGAGTGAAGTTGTATTACGCGGACGGAGGTGATGGCGATGGCTGGTGCAGCAGTTTGCGGACATCCCGCAGCAGCGTCAAGAGATGCAGAGCAGTCTGCTGCACTCGTCCAGCGCAGCTTGGTCTGGTCTGTACGATCTCTTGAGGTTTCTGTCGTGGGGACAAGACCTGCTGGTCTGTCCCAGATGACGTCATGGGTTGGCTGAAGATCTTGACCTCCTGGAGCTCGAACGAGGCCCAGAGAGGACACGGCTGGAAGCAGAAGACGCGGATATGGTCCAGCTGAACACTCGGATCGTGGGTGCCTGTTATTTGCAACTGTACGCATGGGAAATGAGATCTTTTGTGTTCGGACACAAATTTTTGTACTCGTACAAAAGATCGCGAGCCCAACCTGGTCCAAAGGCAGTACGTGCCATTTCTGCGCGTCGTCCTCGTACTGCACGTGCTGCATGAGCGTGAACTCGTCTACTAGTGCACGCGAGCTGCCGTCCGAGTTGATCTGCACGACGCGCAGCGTGGCCGCGTAGAAGTTGCGGAAGACCAGCGATAGCTGCGCTCCTGCTGTTGGCTGCGTCTTGAAGGTCACAGTGAAGCTGGTTCCGCGTGAGTTACTGCTGCCAGAAGCTTCGCAGGAGCCATTTGCTGCTTGGAACTGCGCTGTGAGAGGTTGCGGGCGGCCAACGACAACAGGCAGCTCCATATTCTTCAGGGAAGAGCCGCGTCGGGTTATGAGTCATTATGGTAAATTACGATTCTTTTGGTGGTGCGATATACTGTTTTTACAGCTAATTTTATATTCCTGTTCCTGTACAAAAATACTGTACGATGGCAAGATAGCCAATGAGATCGCTCGATTTGGGGAATTTTCCACTTCTCATGTTGTGACTGGGAAACGTTCGACTCGACTGGGCTTCCCATGGTTGCGTTTCGCTCTCGATCTCAGCGCCCAACTCACTTCTGGCGGCGGCGAAGGAGAATCAACAAACTAGCTTCCGGAGGCGCGAAGTGGGGCGAAACGCCTCCTAACGCGCTTTAGACAGCGAGTCTAGCCACTCTGCTCGTGAGTTGACCTGTGACAAAGGAGATGCGTAGGTCGAGTTGGAAGGGGCTTCAGCACGCGCTCAATCTATTCTTTCTGGCGTCGAGCGCACGCCAGCCCCACAGGAAAGATCGCCTCCTTTCCAGAAGAACATGAAGATCTGTGACGCTGCGCGCGCTATTATGTTCGCGAGGAATCCTTCTCCAACCGAAGAAAAACGCCCCCGCAGGCAAATGACCGAGTCACACTTCCTGCAACGCGCCAATACGCAGCGTACGCATTGGATGGGTCCCTCCGACGATTGATCCACACTCTCCGCACACGAAACGGAGTTTGAAGCCGTTGCCTTTTCCTAAGGTCATCCTCGTCAATCTGATATTAGACAGAAACTGGCCGGAAAGTTTCCGTGCGCGCACATAAATTACGGCTCGGAAGCCCCAGCAGCTCATTTGCGCTTTGCAGCCGCAGCGCTCGGGTGCAGATCCTCGTGCCTTCATGAGCGCCGCTCTGGACCACGAGCCGCTGGTCCAGGCCGTCGCGACGCCCGAGAGCGACAAGCAGCAGGAGGACGAGGACGAGGAGGAGCTCATGTTCGCCTTCGAGCCCGAAACCAGACGCGAAGAAGACGAAGAAGACCGCGAGCGGCGTCGAGGCAGCGTGTGTGCGCTGCCGCCGCAACGGCCCACGGCGTTCCGGCCGATCCCGCCGCGACTGTCCACGATCGCGTCCGTCGCGCACATGGGCACCAGTCCTGACTGTCCGGGCGACTTCAACGGCCGCCGCAAGCGCCGGTGCATGGACGACATTCTCTATCCGTGCGTCGTGCGGCCCGTGGCCAAGCGCATCAAGTCGTGTCCGTTCGTGCAAGAGCCCAAGCCGGCCATGACGCCGCCGCCCTGGGTCGCTACCGCTTCAAGCTCTGCTGCCAGCGAGAACAAACCTGCTCCGTGGGTGCGCAGCGCCTCTATTTCCATCCCCAAGCGTCCGTCGGCCGCCCACCGCTCCAAGTCGGCCCAAACGCTGTCCAAGCCGTCGGTGTCGCTGCTGGCGCCTGCCAACGGCAGCGGCTCGGTGTCCTCGTCCTCGTCGGCGCCCAAGTCCTGGAACACGTCGTCGTCCTTCGAGTACTTCTGCCGCCGCAGTCTGGACGTGTCGTCGCCCCTGCGAGCGCGCTTCCGAGACCTCGTCGTGGGCTCCGTGAGCCGCACTGCCAGCTACAACACGCCGTGAGAAGAAGAGGAACGACCAAGCTCAGAACCGGGTCCGTAGGAGAAGGACAGCCATGCCTGTTGGTGTCGTTCTCTCTCAGAGCCCTATTGCGTATGCTGCATGCGAGGAGAGGTGGAGCCGAGGAGCCATGTATTTAGTTTGCATTCCCAAACAACCGCCCAGACAGAAACAGCCCCCACGCTTAGCTCCGCGCTCCACCTTCCCATCAACCAGGAGAAATATAAACACCAATCCACTCGCACCGGCCACAAGAAAGAATTCCCATCCGTTTCTTCTCAATAAACTCATGTACTAGCCTCGTTTCTCATGCTGCCACGGCCTGCTTCAGCTCCTGCAGACACTCGACCAGCACCGGAGAGACCTCGAGATGGCTGCCATTGCCGGCCGCGAAGACCGCGAGCTGTGTCTTGACCAACTCCTTCAGCTCGCTGTCCGCATCCAAAGTCTAGAGAAACAGGTTCAGAATGAGCACCAGCCACTGGGTTTGTGCGGGCAACACGACTCACCAGCGTGCCAACAGCGATCAGCGCTCGCAGCACGGTGTCTTCACCGTACTCCTGGACCAGCGACGCAGCCGAGGCCGCGTTCAGCAGTTGGAACACCAGCGAGATCAGCACGACACGGTCTTCCTTCGACAGGATCTCAGGTGACTCGACGTGCAGACGTGCAAAACTACAAAGAGACAAAGCAGCAATCAATAAACAGGTGAGCCACGACAGCAGAGAGATCTGTACACGTACTTGAGAAGAACAGTCGCGAAGCTCAAAGCCACGGACTTCTGGGTCGTGTACGTGATAAAGCTCGGCAGACGCTTGAGAATCTACGCGAACACACCGTTCAGTATTAATGGCAAGAAGGAAGCGGTCAACGGATTCGCTACCTCTGGGTGCTGCGAGACAAAGGCATTGCGGCCGGTAGCATGCAGGAACAGGTTCGCTAACACGCGCAGCGCTAGCATGCGACAAGCCATGGGCAGATTCGAGTCCGCGGTAAGAGCTCGGTCCAAAATGTGCAGCAAAAAGGGCCCATCAAGAGCTCCAGCGTCCTGGAGCGCATTAACTCCCTGAGGATGCACCACGACCAGACGGAGTAGATCCAGCGCTGGGAACGCAAACTCCACGGGCCATTGCGACAGCATGACCTTGAGGATCCGGATCTGCTCAGCCGACACCGTGCTGGAATGGTAAAAGGCGGTGTCTTGCAAGGTCTGGATCAGCACTTCGAGGGCGGCAAAGTTCAGATCCGAGAGTTTGGCTCCGATTAGTGCAGCCTAAAGTTTCCAACACCGTGGAGTCAGTACGATGATCGTTTTTAACATAGAAATAACACCATCGCCTTACCTGCACGTGCTCATTAAACTGCTGCAGCGTGGAGAGCAACTTCGCGATCTTGGTCGTCTCAAAGGTGTTGTAACCGGCCTACGCCCCAGCACATCAATCGTTAGTACGTGTTACCACAAGTTCACGATCTCCAAATGCGCATACATACCACTGGGAAGTACTTGTACGTTGGTGCGGGGGGCGAAATGTCCATTGCAGCATCTCCATCCTGGCCGATCACGGGAGCTTGGTAGTCACCCGCCCGCTGCGTGATGTAGTCTGCGATCTCCTTCAGATACGCTTTGTCCAGCATGTGCTTGTTGATAAACTCCTGCGCGACCATGAACGGGTTCTGGCCCTGGTTGTAGCCCAGCTCTAGCTTCTGCAGCCCAGCACCAGGCATCTCGATCTCCACTGGGATAACCATGTCGTACGCCACGCCGTCGACGGTGCCACCGCTGCCGGTGCCCGTGACTTCGCCAATCTATTAAAGCACGATCAAGTCATGAGTCTGGAGCGTCATCAAAGCCCAAGTGAACAATGCAAGCTTACATCGATCCAGCTTCTCGCGGGAGCGCTCCACTGGCAAGCAAACGCCTTGTTGCCTCGGCGGAACATCTGGATCTGGCCGTCCGAGTTGCCGATCTTGTGGATTCGCTGCTCGTAGTCCGGAAGGCGGTCGATCTCGACGCCACTGGGGCCTCGCGCCTGCACGAGTTTGGCCTCCTGCACGGCCTGATCCAGCGACACGACGGCCTCGGCCGACACGCGCGAGGGATCGCTCGTGAAGATGCGCGCGATCTTGTCGTCGCAGCCAGTGACGAAGTCTCCATTGGGCAGCGGCGTGACGCACCACAGGCCGCCTGGATGGTCCACGGTCTGCAGCAGCGAGCCGTCCCGCGCCCACACTCGCGCTGTGCAGTCCTCACTGGCCGAGACCAGGCGCCCATCGGCCAGCACGCCCACGCCCAGCACGAAGCCTGGCTTACCCTCCGCGTTTAGCGGGTGTGCCATCGTGGCCAACAGGTCGCCGTCCATGGAGCGGACCTTGAGCGAGCCGTCGTTCGAGCACGAGACGAAGCCGAGCTCCGGGATCAGCGCGAGCTGGCGAATGGGGCCGTCGTGGTCCGCGATCGTGTTTTCCAGCTTGAAGTCGCGCCAGAAGCGCAGCTGGAAGCCCGTGACCGTGTTGCCGACCTGCTTGCCCGTGGAGCCCGTGACGATCACGCCGTTGGGCAGCCCCAGCACGCACACGCCGTTCTCGTGGTCGTCCAGCACGTACAGACACGCCTGCGAGCGCAGGTCCCACACGCGGCACGTGCCATCCCAGCTACCCGACAGCAGATGCTTCTTGCAGCTCGAGAGCGCCAGCGAGATCACACCGCCCTCGTGGCCCTCGAGCACAGCCACGCGTTCGCCCGCCGGATTGAAAATGCGGATCCGCTTGTCCATGCTGCCCGTTGCGAAGGCGCCCTCGGGGCAATCGGGCAGCACGCCCGCAGGGATCCAGAGCGAGGACGTGACCCAGTGCTCGTGGTCGTAGCTGGTGGATGTTTCGATCCAGACAGAGTCCACGAGCGACCAGCTCTTGAGGGTCGAATCCATCGCCCCTGTGATCATGCGACTGCCGTCGTCGCTCACTGCGATGGCGCGCACCTGTGCCACAGAGACAGAGAGAGCGTGAGTGTGTGCGGATGCAGACAGAGCCAGAGAGAGAGAGGTGGCGTACAGCGCCCTCGTGGCCCAGCAGCTCCGCGTGGACTTGGAATTCGCTCATTTCCAGATTGAGATATGAAGAATGATGGCGGAGGGGGGGGTACTGTCTGTATGGGACAAATAATGCCCCCTCTCTTCAACATAAGATGCGAAGTACTGTCATGAATGAGATCATGAATTCATGCCTATATGTGTTTATACAGGTATGATAGTACATCTGAACTGCATGCGTGTCAACGATCAGTTTAGACAGGGCACGCTCCTCATGGAGCTGCTGCGGATCAAGAATCTTGAGGCTGGATGGCCCCATCTCCGCGTCCCACGCTGCTGTGTGGCTGTGGGCTGAAGAGAGAAATCTCCGCAATCTGATGTGCCGGTGTGGGGATGGTCTGCATCCACACGTTGTGGGTCAACGCTTTGAGATGTGCGCATCTGGAATCTCCATAGGCTTTGAACAGTGATCTGATCCGTTCTGGCTGATTGGCGTCGTCAACTTTGAGGCTCATTTCAAAAGTCGCCGCGAAGAGAGACCATGCACCTCCACTACGCTGCCTTGGCGCTTCTCCTAGGCGCTCTGCAGACAGCGGCCGCCGCCAGCGACTGCGTGCCGTTGACCGGAAGCGCGACTGCTTGGGACGCCGTAACGAAATGCTCGGACGTGTACGCGGCCTTCGTCAACAGCGACGCCAAGATCGCTGAGGGAACGGCGTCCGTCAAAGTCGTAGCCACAGCTGAGGCCGTGGACTCGTTCGACGCCTGCGCGACCAACTGCTTCGCCAAGAAGAAGTGCCAGTGGTTCAAGGTCGAGAGCGCGACCGACGGCTCCGGCAAGAAGTGCAGCTACTACCAGCACCTGGCGCTCAGCCAGGCGTCGTCTTCAAGCGCCAGCAAGACCACCGTCAGCCAGTTCGGCTTCGTGCTCTCAGGCGACAGCGACTTCCTGGACCAGAACATTGACGACTCGTCGGCCGTCTTCCAGCTCGGGGGCTACAGCTTCTACAAGAGCGCGGACGACTCGAGCAAGGCGCTGTCCATGTACATCAGCTCGGCCTCCGCCGTCTGCGCGGCCGTGCCGCTCACGCTCTATCGCTCTTTTGTACAGGGCTACCAGACGAGCACCATGGTGACCAATGCCGCCAGCGGCAAGACGATCAACTCCATGGACTCCAAGTTCACGCTCGACTTCTTCCTCTCGGCGCTCAAGAGTGGCACCGACGTCCGCGTGGACATGCCCACGGACGCCGTCAACGTGGACTCGAGCGGCAACGTCGTGCGCACGGGCAAGGCCGGCACGACGTACCACTACGCTCTGGACAAGAGCGGCCGCGTGACGATCGCCAGCGGCTCGCTCAGCTACGCCAACGTGCTGCGCAAGCCCGGGCAGCTGTCCAAGAACACGGCCGGCACGAGCGTGCGAGACCAGTACTGCGTGCCGGCGTACCAGTCGCAGTTCAACAAGCTGCAGAAGCTCACGGCCGCGACGTCGGCCGGACTGCAGTTCCAAGCTGGCCACGTGTTCGGCTGCCAGTTCTCCAACCCACAGAGCTTCTTCAACTTCGTGCCACAGTCCGCCAACTCGAACGCTCGCAACGGCTGCTGGTACAACACGGAGCTCTCGACCAGCCGATTGCTCAAAATGGGCTGCTCGGGCGATCTCCAGGCCCAGATGACGTACTTCACGACGCCTGGAGACATCTCCGAGATCTCGTCGTTCACGGGACCGCTCATGAACGCCTCCAGCGCCAAGTCCCTTTACACCTCGACCGGCAATGACAACTCGCTGCAGGTGCAGCGGCCCTGCGGCTACTGGTACCGGCCGGTGAAGATGTCGCTGGACTTCACGGTCACGGGCGCCACCGCTGGCAGCCGCTGCAGCCTGGCGCTCAACCCGCTCACGTCACTCAAGGGCAAGTTCTACACCGTGGACCCTTCGGCCGGAGCCATGACCATCAACCGCGCGTTCGCCCACTGGAGCTACGAGACCCCGCAGTACTACCGCCTGCGCGGCATGGCCACGGCCGATTGGCGCCAGAACCAGTGCTACGCCGAGACCGGAACGCTGCTGACCAAGATGACGTTCACCAACGACTTCGACCGCACGTTCCTCAAGGTCAAGGTGGCTGCGTCCACAGCCGCCAACGCCACCTGCGTGTCCACGACCTCAGCCGGCGTGTTGCAGATCGGTATCTGCGATGCCACGGGCGCTGGCTCCCGCTGGTCGTCTGCCGACACCAGCAGCTCCAGCAAGCTGGTCAACAGCGCCAGCCCTTCCTGCATCCACACGACGGCCGACGCCACGTGCGTGCAGCCAGAGTTCCGCTACGTCAAGGCCACTGTGAGCTTTAGCGGCTCGGCCGCCGACGTCACGAGCGGCGACCAACTGGCCGATGGATACGTGTACGCGGGCACCAAGTGCCTCGTGCAGAGCGGAACGACGCTGGCGTTTGCGGTCTCGACGAGCTGCAGCGTGTTCCAGGCCACGTACGCGCTGGACACGAGCGACGTGGACGACGCGGCCGATGACAGCTAGATGGAGATGAGTGGCGTTTGCTATTAATAAATGGACATGGCTAAATTCTGTCGTTTGCATTGGGCTTTGCTGGTCATAGAGCTGAGGCAGCATGTCAGTGCGTGCTCTGTGGCTGTTGCTGCTTGGGCTTGGCCTGCTGTCGTCAGGGGCAGAAGCGGTCACTCGCAGCGAGAGAGGAGCGCTCAAAGTGCTCTATTGGGCCACGGACGGCCCTGGATGGAAGAACTCGTGGGCTCCGTTCATCCAGAACGAGATGAGCGATCCGTGTGAAGACCTGGTGAGTTGAGCTGCTTGCTGTGTGACGACCAGCAGAGACTGATATGGCTTGGTACTTCATGCCAGTGGTATGGAATCGCGTGCAACTCCAACGGATACGTCATCTCCATGTACGTATTCCAGAGCTGTTCTATGCGGCATTGGATGCTCACCACTAGTGACAGTCGCCTGGGGAACAACAATCTGAACGGCGTCCTGCCGATGGAGTTCGCGCGTTCAAGTCTGCGCTATGTGCAAGAGCTGTACGAAGACTCTTCTGTAGCTCATCAATGCGTACTCACTGGACGTCCTGCTTGTACAGAGACCTGAGCTCTAACTTCCTCAGCGGTACAGTGCCAGACACGCTCTCGCTGCTCACAGGTCTGCGAGTGCTGCGATTGGATCGCAACTCATTCGTCGGACTCGTGCCTGCCAGTCTCGGCTCGCTCTCCAGACTGGAGTTCCTGTACGCAGCAGCCAATGGCTCTGTCTGTGGCTGTAGACTGACGCTATGTCCTTCTGTAGAGAGCTCCAGAGCAACCAGTTCGACGCCGTCGACGGCAGCAGCTCCGTCCTGCCGCCCCAAGTCCAGCAGCTCACGACCTCTCAGAAATGCCATCTGATTGCGTAATCTCACAAAGAACGCGCTTCGAAAGCTATGTCTGGGTGAATGATGGTCTCTATAAAACCCTATGAATAAAACAAATACGACTGTATAAAACCGGAACTTCCGGGTCATTTCTGTTTTGGTGGGCAGAACCGCAAGAAGAGCTCCTCAAGTCGTGACCATGGCCATGTACGTCGCTCTCTCTGTCTCCATGACAGCCCAGCCAGCCAATGAGTGAGCGTAGCACTGACGTCTGCCTCTCCACAATGGCTCTGTAGATCCTGCTGCATGTGCGGCGCGCAGATCGAGGCCAACGCACTCAACATGTGCACTTCCTGCATCGCCAACGAGGTGAACATCGCCGAAGGGATCGACTTGGAGGCCGATCTGGTGCAATGCCGAGGCTGTCTGCGTTTCCAGCCGCGCGGCAAGGGCCAGCAGTACAGCAGCGCCACGAGCGGCTGGCTAGACTGCGACTGGGAGTCCCGGGAGCTCATGGCGCTGTGCCTCAAGAGCGTGCCGGGGCTGCACAAGGCCAAGCTCATCGACGCCAACTTCATATGGACGGAGCAGCACTCGAAGCGCGTCAAGATCAAGCTCACGCTGCAGCGCGAGGTCATGAACCACGCGGTGGTGCAGAACTCGTGTGTGGTCACGTTTGTGATCCACAGCGTCAAGTGCCCGGACTGCACCAAGAAGTACCACAACAACACGTGGCGCGCGCTGATCCAGATCCGCCAGAAGGCTGACCACAAGCGCACGTTCCTGCGTCTGGAGCAGGTCATTCTCAAGCACAACGCGCACCAGCACGCCATCGGCATCACGTCCGTGAAGGAAGGCATGGACTTCTACTTCGGCACCAAGTCCACGGCCGAGCGCTTCCTGCACTTCCTGAGCTCCCACGTGCCCATGCGCCACAAGTCGTCCAACAAACTCATCTCGGAGAACGTGCACAACGCCACAGCCAACCTCCAGACGACCTACAGCGTGGAGCTCAGCCCCATCTGCAAGGACGACCTGCTCGTGCTGCCACCCAAGTTCGCACAGAGCTGCGGCAACATCTCGAGCGTCGTGCTCTGCGCTCGTACGACCGCTATGATCCATCTGCTCGACCCGTACTCGGGCCAGCGGGCTGAGCTTTCGTGCGAGAAGTACTGGAAGGTGCCGTTTCTGCCGCTGGAGACGAGTCCCTCGCTGGTCGAGTTCATCGTGCTGGACGTGGAGCCCGTGGTTGACACGAAGAAAGCCGCGCACATGCCGCAAAAGGACTCGAAGTTTGTGTTGGCCGACATCGAAGTGGCGCGTGAAAGCGATTTCGGTGTGAACGACACGACGTTCTTCGTTCGTAGTCATCTGGGCGCTGTGATCTCGGCTGGCGATACCGTCAAGGGCTACGATCTCACCACGTCCAACTTTGGCACGCAGCACGTGCGCTCGCTCAAGAACGACGAGCTGCCGGACATCGTGCTCGTGCGCAAGATCTTCCCGCGCGAGAGCCAGCAGAAGGCAAAGAAGACCACCAAGCTCAAGACGCTCGGAGCGCACCGCCGTGGCAAGGTCAGCAAGTCGGAGGCCGCGCGGCTCGAGCAGGAGTTCGAGGACTTCACGCAGGAATACCTGGCGGAAGCCGATGATGAAGAGGAGCTCGATGGCGAAGAAGAGGAGTTTGAGGAGTTTGGAGATGACGACGAAGAGCACTATGACGATGAGGAGGAAGATGCCGAAGCAGAGTCCACAGCTCAGGACCTGGAGAAGCTGAGTCTGGAGAAGGCATCCTCCTGAGCAGCGCATGTAGTTTCTTGAGTATATTAATGAACCAATAAGCTCTACCATCCGTACTTGGCGTGGGTCTCGGCCTTGGTCTTGAGCGATGAGCCCTTCTTCTCCAGCAGCTCGAACTCTCGGGCCTTGGCGTCGAACGCCAGTTGGTTTAGCTGGTGCCTCTGTCTCTGCAGGCGACTGGGCTTGATCGAGGTCACGGTGGTGCCCTTCTCCGTGCTCCAGAAGCTGGCCTTGACCTTCATGTCGCCCTCCTCCTTTCGCTGGCTCTCCGGCGCCTGCCACGCGTGGGGCGAGGGGCCGTGAACCTCCACGATCTTGTCCGCCACGCTGTGGAAGTTGCCCTGCTGCAGTGCTCGCTCCAGCTCTCGGTCGCGATTGCGCGCTCGCTTGCTGCTTCCGCCTGCGAACGACTCAGCGTCCTGTGCGTAGTACGCGTCGTAGTCAAAGTCCGCATACTGCTGCTGTTGAGGCTGTGGGTACTGGGCCATGGCGCTGGCGTCGTACTGCTGCTGCTGTGGATAATACGCTGCTGCTTCTGCTGCCAGTGGCGGAGTCGGACCCACATGCTCTGCTGAAGTCTCAAAGTCACTGGTGCTGTCTACAGGTGCTTTCATTGTAGAGACTGAGGCTGCCTTTGCTGGTGGCTCCGCCACCTCGTTCTTCGGAGACGGCAGGAAGGAGAGACCACTGCTGGCAGCTCCAGAGCGAGCAGCTCCGTCTGTCCGCGCTCGCTTGGCAGCCACCGCCTTCTTCTGCTTGGCCAAGAGCCCGTCGTCATCACTGTCGTCGTCATCGTCCATCGCTCCGCCGGACTCGAGAAGCCGCTGGATCTCTGGCGGCAGATACAGAGTCGTCTTGGGCTTCTTGAGCTTGCGCTTCTTCTTGTTGCTGCTCGCATTGGACGATGACGGAGCAGGTGCCTTGGGCACAGTGGGCGCTGGGGATTGGCTGGCTGGTGCCGGGGCAGGGGCAGTCACTGGCGCAGTCTGCTGAGGCTCTTCGTCCTCCGAAGAGCTCGAGTAGTCCGGCACCAGCAGCGACATGGTGACTTTAGGAGCTGGTGGGCGAAACACGATGGACGGAATGGAGTACCGTAATCCATTTGTCAACAGACAATCAAGTTTTTGTTAAAGTTAACTGATAGAGCTGTTGATGCTGTTGCTTAGACTCTGGCAGTATCCACCCATCGCTTATGATCCGAAGCAAGCAGCGAGATCCAAGCAGCAGAGCCACGCACGGAGCAATCCACAATGCGACTGCACGCGTGACTATGCTGCCTGCGCGCATGCCTCTCTCGTGTTGATGAGATCCTGCTCTTCAGCGTCGCCGCTACGGACGAGTTGCTGCGATGGCTGCATGCGCGCAATCTCCTCCGTCTGGTCTGCTGCGCATCCTCATTGAAGATACTTGGTTTTAGCCAATCACCATGCGTAAACAATCACTCACAGCCTCTCATTTCACTCCGCAAGTGATCCTGCACCATCCAAATGCATGTACAAACGACTGAAAGAACAACAAGTATCGACAATTGGCCAAGCGCCTCTATGCAGAAGAGGAAGTTAATTATTCGCTCTTGACCATGTGGGTGATCAGGTCGAGCACACGGTTGGAGTAACCCCACTCGTTGTCGTACCACGACACAAGCTTGACGAAGTCGTCGGTGAGGGCGATACCGGCACCGGCGTCGAAGATCGATGAGCGCGAGTCGCCGATGAAGTCGCTGGACACGACCATCTCCTCCGTGTAGCCGAGAATGCCCTTGAACTCGTTCTCGCTGGCAACCTTGACGGCCTCCTTGATGTCGTCGTACGAGGCCTTCTTGTTCAGGCGCACGGTCAGATCCACGACCGACACGTTGGCGGTGGGCACACGGAACGACATGCCCGTGAGCTTGCCGTTCAGCGAGGGAATGACCTTGCCCACGGCCTTGGCGGCACCCGTGGAGCTGGGGATGATGTTGAAGCAAGCGCCACGGCCACCACGCCAGTCCTTCTTGGACGGGCCGTCGACCGTGAGCTGCGTGGCCGTGACGGCGTGCACGGTGGTCATCAGACCCTCCGTGATGCCGAACTGGTCGTGCACGACCTTGGCGAGCGGCGCCAGACAGTTCGTGGTGCACGAGGCGTTCGAGACAATGTTCATGTCCTTCTTGTAGCCTTCCTCGTTGACACCGATGACGAACATCGGGGCATCAGCCGAAGGAGCCGAGATGACAACCTTCTCGACGCCGTTGGCCAAGTGAGCCGAGGCCTTCTCGGTCGTGGTGAAGGCACCGGTGGCCTCCACGACGTACTGGGCAGCAGCCTGGCCCCACTTGATGTCCTTGGGGTCACGCTCCGAGAACACGCGGATGGGCTTGCCGTTCACGTACAGGTTCTCCTCGTCGTGCGAGATCGAGCCGTTGAACACACCGTGGACCGTGTCGTACTTGAGCATGTACTCCATGTAGTGCGTGGGGATGAACGGGTCGTTGATGGCAACGATGTTGATCAGAGGGTTCGACTGGGCGGCACGGAGCACCATGCGACCGATACGGCCGAAACCGTTGATGGCCACGTTCACGGGGCCGCCGACACGGCCGCTCTGGTCGTGGCAGTTGATGATCTTGAGGAAGTCGGGCTTGAGCGAAGCACCGCCGACGAGGAAGCCGTCAATGTCGTTCTTCTGCGACAGCTCCGGGGCGCTGTCGGCAGTGACCGAGCCACCGTAGATGACGCGGGTCGAGTCAGCAGCGTCGGCGCTGACCTTGCTGGCGAGCCACTTGCGGATGCTGGCGTGCACCTCCTGGGCCTGCTCGGGCGAGGCGGTCAGACCGGTGCCGATGGCCCAGACGGGCTCGTAGGCGATCACGACGTTGGTCCAGTCCTTGATGTGCTTGGCGTAGGCATTGAGCTGCTCCGAGACGACCTCCAGGGTCTTGTTGGCCTCACGCTGGTCCTTGGTCTCGCCAATGCAGGCGATGACCGAGAGACCCTTCTCGAGGGCGTAGGCGGCCTTCTTGGCAACGAGCTCGTTGGTCTCGCCCTTCTCGCGGCGTTCGCTGTGGCCCACGAGCGTGTACTGGGCGCCGATGTCCTTGAGCATCTCGGCCGAGGTCTCGCCGGTGAAGGCGCCGTTGCCCTGCACCCAGACATCTTGGCCGGACACACGCACGTCGCCGCGCAGGTTCTTGCTGACCTCCGAGGCGTGGATGGCCGAGGGCGCCACGACGACCTCGACGTTCTTGGGGATCTTGGCCGTGTTGAGCAGACCCACGAGGTCGCTGGCCTGGCTCAGCGAGCCGTTGCACTTCCAGTTGCCGCCCACGAAGAACTTGCGCGAGCTGGTGCTCATGGAGCGCGTGAGGTTCTTCAGCGAGGCCATGAGGATCGGAGGGGGTCTTGAGTGGAGGTCTGGGGTCTGTGGAGCAAATCCAAGAGTGAACCTCTCGACACCAGAAGCCCAACGGGCCGTCAGAAAAACGCAGGGAATCTTTCCACTAGGCTCTGTAGTTTACATAGCCACGTTGCCCCAAGCAGCAGAAAAGAGTGGTGAATCTTCAGGTAATTTACATAGATGTGAGGTTTTTTTCATGTGTATGTCCGAAGGATGGTGAGGTTTTTTGTACAGAGCCCGGCCGGCTGCTTGGTGTTGGTGCGTCCAAGCACCATTCCATCTTTCGAGCAGCAGGTGGGGTGTTACTATTTGCGCATTCACATTCGAGCAACATGCACAGTCACGTCGGACACCGCACGTCGCACGAAGGTGGAGATGTCTCTAATAGAAGCCGCCAGCGACCTTGACGCGATCAGGCTCAACGATGGGCTGGGTCTCATGGAAGCGCGTGAAGTCGATGACGGCGCCGCCGGTCTCGGGGTCCACGTCCACGCAGTTCTCGAAGCGGTGGTCGAACAGGATCTCCTCCGCCTTGTACGAGTGGCGCACCTGGATGGTGGACGACGTCACGGCGTCAATGCCCTCCACCAGCACCACGATCTCCAACTGTGATACGAAGCACACACGCGTTAGATCAGCACACACAGCAAGCATATTGCCATTGCGTTCGTACCTGCGACTCGCGCCAGTAGGCCTTGATGGCCTCGATCTCTGCCTGATGCGATGGGTTGGAGCTTGAGCTTGGTCTTCGCTCGGCCGGCTGCGAGTCGTTGCAGCGGCATGCATTGAACTGCTGGCTCTTGGTGTTGGTGTCCTTGACGATTGTTCCGTCGCGATCTCCGCTCTCGGCGTCGGCCTGGCGACAGATGGGCTCGGGGAACAGATAGCTGGTGGCTGGGTTGTGGTGCAGCGGGCACGAGGTGGCACCCTTGGGTCGCATCAGCGGACTCCATGAGTCCATGCGATGCACCACGACCGATGGCAGCGCCAGCAGCAGCATGCCGCCGAGGTCGTCGTCCGGGTGTTGGATGCGCATGGGGTACGACTGGAAGTAGTAGTGCTGGCCGAACTCCACGTCGTGGCGCACAGCGTACATGCGCACGTGCGCTTCCACGAGCTGGTGCTTGCGCATCTCGCAGACCTGGAACATGAAGTACAGGTTGCCACGCAGACGGCGCACGCAGGCGTTGGTGCTGAGCACGATCGTGTTGGCGCGGGACTGGGCGCGAGAGAAGCGCTGGAAGATCAATCCGATGGCCATGGCGTCCAGGAGGACGCCGATGAGCGACTCAAGCGTGATGATCGTCTGCATCCAGACGCATTCGTTGAAGAACACGTCGCCGCCGTTGGTGCCGAAGCCGATGGTGAAGAGCACCGAGACGGAGAACGAGAAGCCGTCGTAGTATGTGACGATGGCCGCCTTGCAATCCTTCGGCACAGTCGTGTACAGCCAGCCAAAGAGGAACAGGATCACGAGGTACTACAGCAGAGGCATGCATACGCGTCAGTGGTGAGTCAGACGATGGAGAATGGCTTCTCTATTCGCACCAGAAGTGTCAGGAGCGCCATAACTTTGCTCAGGCGCAGGTTCACGAGCGAGTGGAACGGATCCTGCAGATACAGCTTCCAGTACTCGGGCACTTTCTTCCGCTTGACACTACGCAGCACACATAAGTCATTGAGCCACTCATGATCGCATGGGCATCATATATCAGGACGTACTTCCATCGGCCGAAAGATCTGCGAAACGCGGTGTCCTGGCGATCGATGATGCGGCCTGTCTGCGCTGTGACCGGGATGGATTTGTGCGAGGGCCGCTGGCGGAGCCCCTCGCCGTGGCCGTTCATATTGGGGAACGTGCGGCTGCTACCCGAAGCCGTCTCGTCCTCATGCAGCGAGTAGCTGGGGCCACGCTCCATCGTGGGCGTCGTCGTTGTCGCCGCCTTCTCGAGGATTCTCGTCTCCTCACGAGAAGCCATTGGTGCCACCTTCGTGCAACACGTCACGACCCTTAGCGGTTGGATCCAAACGAGAGCGGTTGAGGCAGATAGACTCACCTATAGATCGATGCGGGGCTCTACGTAGACCGACGCACAGAGACTCACTGCCTCGGTGGTTGACTTGTGGATGCGCCGATTGCGCCGCTGTGGTCGTCTACGTCCAGAGCGACGTCCCCTCGCGGCCTCCGAGTGCGGCCAGGCTCTGCGCTTGAATAGTGGGAGAATCGTCGGTCGTACTTTATGGGACACCTAAAGTAAATCATTCCTACTGTAGAGAGCGTATGTCGCACGTACGTACGCGAGGGCTTGGTGGTGCAAATCCCTTTTGTCGCAGAGAGTCGGACGCGATCAGGGGAGCCCCTCTTTGTGCAACTGAATGGATGAGAAAACCGGTATACCGGTTGGATGCCCATCAATGGCGTACCCCCTCGTGCTGCAAGTGTGACAACCATGCGACCCGTCCATCTCCGCTATGGACAAACCAGTTGATTGGGCCTGAGCGTTAGTTACAAACAGACCGCGGCGCAAGCACAAGATTAGATAGATCGATCACCATGGCCGGCCTGCCTGCAGCGCGGATCTCGGCCTTCAAGCAGACGGGCAAGGTCACGACGTACACGACCCAGGTCACGCTCGGCAGCGCCAATCAATGGACTGTCGCCATCCGCTACAGCGCGTTCCACGCCTTCTACCAGAAGATGCAGAAGGCTGACGCCGACTACGAGATCGACTTCCCTCCCAAGTGGAACTTCTTCTCGTCGCCCCCGCCGGCGCAGCGCCAGAAGCAGCTGGACACGTTCCTGCAGCAGACGTTGCGTTATGTGGCCAGCAAGCAGGCGCCCAAGGCGCTCACGGCTCTGCTGGACAACCTGCTGGAGGTTAAGGCCCACGTCAAGGCTGAGACGGCGCCGCTGGCGGCTGTGGCCGAGAAGGCAGCTGTCGAGGCCGACGCCAAGCAGCCAGAGGCTGAGCCTGAGGCTGAGAGCGAGCCGGAGGTTGCGGTTGAAGCTAAGGAAGAGGCCAAGAAGGTCGAGGCCAAAGCTGAAGAAGCTGCTGCTGTTGTGGTGGAAGCTGGCAAGGAAGACGTCAAGATTGTCGACGTCAAGACGGAAGAAGTTGCCGCTAAGGCTGAAGAAGCCGCTGTGCCTGTCGTTGAGGAAGTCAAGGAAGTCGCCGAAAAGGCCGAGGTCAAGGCCGAAGAAGTCGCCGCCGCTGTCGTGGAGGTCGTTGCCCCTGTCGTTGAAGAGGTCAAGGAGATCGTTGCTCCTGTCGTTGAAGAAGCCAAGGAGGCCGTTGCCCCCGTCGTTGAAGGCGTGAAGGAAGTGGCTGCTGTCGTTGCGGAAGAAGTCGTGAAGGTCGTAGAAGAAGTCAAGGAGGTTGTGACCCCTGTCGTTGAAGAAACCAAGGAAGTCGTGGTCCCTGTTGTGGAGGAAGTCAAGGAAGTGGCTGTTGTCGTTGCGGAAGAAGTCAAGGAGGTCGTTGCCCCTGTCGTGGAAGAAGTCAAGGAGGCTGTTACCCCCGTCGTTGAAGAAGCGAAGGAAGTCGCTGCCCCCATTGTCGAAGAGGCGAAGGAAATGGCTGCTCCCGTTGTGGAGGAAGTGAAGGAGGTGGCTGAGGCTGTTAAGGAAGAAGCCAAGCAGGTAGAAGTCGTTGAAGAGACCAAGGTCGAGGCGACTGAAGTAGTGGAGGAAGCCAAGCAGGTAGAAGTAGCACAGGAAAACGTCGCGGACGAGCCTGAGTCGGTCTCGGAGCCTGCTCTGCCGCCCACGTCGACCTCATCCGTCGAGGATAACACACAGCCGGACCTCCGCCGACGGCTCTCACGCCAGCTCTCGGAGGTGCAGAAGAAGAAGCGCAACCAGAAGCGCAAGGAGAAGCGCAGCAAGCGCAAGATCTCAACGACCAAGGTGCGTGGCCTCGACAGCGAGGGCACCGTCGACAGCGACGAAGACGGCTGCGTCGTCCGCGTGCAGCACAACAAGGCCTAATTTGCGTAATAAATGAGAGCGATTCCTCGTTCCTAGTTCATACTTTGCTCTTAATTAAAACCACAGGGAAGACATCTCCTGGAGATCGTGCAGCTCTGTCTGCAGCGACACGCGCTCGTTGCACTGCGCACACCATGAACGCAGCGTTAGAACCCACGCAAGCCCCAGCAACAGATAGCTACAGTACGTTACCATGGAAAGCACGTCTTCTCGCAGTCGGTCGATCCGGTCTTCGTCTCGTTCGTGTCGTGCTCGGAAGTGCTTGACCTGCTGACACAGGATGCTGTCCTTCTCGGTCTCGATGCGCTGCACCTGCTTCTTGAGCTTGGAGATCTCCTTCTCCAGCGTGCGGATCTGCGTGTCCTTGAGGGCGAGCAGGTTCTCCACGTCCGCCCGGCTGATGCGGTCGTGCTTCTCCATCTGCCGCAGCTCCTGCACAAGCGCGTTCTTGGACGCGAGCTGCTTGTTGAGCCAGTTGTTGCCGTCGGTCAGCGCTGCGACCTGAGCCCGCAGCTCCAGCACATTGGCGGCGTGCTGCTTGTTGGTGGCACGCAGGACGGCCACGACGTTCTCGTGGTTAGTCTTCATGGCGCAGAGCTCTCGCTCCAGCTCGGCTACGCGTGCGTTGCTGCTGACGCTGGACCCCGAAGGCGTGGACGACCCAGAGGCGGAGCTTGAGCCAGAATGCGAAGGAGATGTGGACGACATACTGGCTCGACGCTGCAGAGGTTTGCCCACGTTCCACCGGCGGAAGAAGAACGCGTTGCCGCTGCTGGTGGGAGAATCAAAGGGCTCGACCATCGTGGTCTCCGCCTGCTCCTCCTCCTGCCTCGGAGCAGGAGCTTGGTCTTGATCTCGAACTGGAACGGGAGCGACTGCCGCGACAGCATTGAGAAGGTCCAGATCTTCCTCCATCGGCCACGAGGCCACTGGAGACAACTCTTGTGTGGCGGATACAGGCTCAGCGGCAGGCTCTGGACGGAGACTGACGCTTCCTGGGGACGAGAAGGTCGCCACTCGGGCCGTTCTCATCAAAACCAACTTGGAAGGCGACGCTGTTGGGCCAGACTTGGAAGTTGACGAAGGCTGAGGAATACTGAAGGACTGAGTGCGACTGCTTTCGACCGGTCTAGTCTCGCTCGCTTGCTCTGCTGCTGGCACTGAAGCTGCTGGCTTGGACTCAAGCGAATGCGTTGGCGAAGGCAGAGACGACGTTGAGTTGCGAGAGCTGAAGGTCGCAGTGCGAGACGTTCCTCTCTCGGGTAGCTTTGGCTTGGCTCCGTCCTTGGCACCACGCCCAGGAGACGACGTCAACGTATTGCTGACGGAGCCTGTGATCACCTGCAGCTCCCGCCGGAAAGTGTCGAACGTGCGAAGCAGCGGCGTCATGATCGGAGACGCGACCGAAGGAGAAGACGCCACACTGTCGGTGGCCTGTGTGCTGTGGTCCTGAGTGCACGTGGACTCGCCACTGCTGCCAGTGGATCCGTCGTCGCTCGTGTCGTGCACTGGAGACGGAGGGCCCTTGGTGCGATGGATGGAGACCTCCCGTACGTTAAAAATCTGCCACAATGTCATCAGTCAAATGCTTCAGATAGAGAGCTTGGCCTCCACTCACCTCTTTGCGTCGCACGAAGACGCCGTGGTTGGGCGCGCTGTCGAAGTAGCGCACGTTGTCCCAGGACCCGTCGTGCTCGCCCGTCGCCTCGTCCAGCACGATGCCGTACCACTCGCCGGCTTCGTGCTTGAGCTTGCCCACGAACCGCACGAAGCCACAGCGGCGACGCGAGAGCACGACGCGGCTGCCGATCGGCACGCGCATGTTGGAGGGCGAGGACGACGCGCTCCGAGGCTTGGGGATGCTGCTAGCAGACGCCATGGACACCGCGAGCGCGCTCATACAGCGGAGAGACCGGAAGTCTGTTCTTTTCGCTGTGATCTGAGCCCCAGTCACTCAGCCAAGCGCAGCATTCGTCCTCGACGGCCCTAGCCCAAGACCAGTGCGGATCAGCTGGGCGGGAGATCTCGGCCCGGAGCAAAAATAGACGGACAGCGAGCCACGCGACGGCCTCACACCCACAGCTCATGGCTCCAGCCAGAGCTCTCAGCCTCGTCACTCGTGCAGATCAGTACTCGCCCATAGTGACGAGGCTACTAGTCATGGCTTAATGACGAGTAGACGTGGCAGTTAGTGCACCGATGAAGCTCTGGTGCATCCAGAAGCAGCTTCTGCGTCGTCCATGGAAGATACGAGAAGCGAAACGAGAGAAACGCTGTCGAAAGGCCGGGGATGCGTGAAATGCGCAATCGGCCGATCTTTGAAGAGTCACTATCTACCTAACGCTGATTCTTCTGTTGACGCAACTTGACGCTTCAATGGAAAGAACGTATGGCTTCTTACAGCGCCAGTGGTGATCTCAGAGACCGCCTACAGGTAAAGCCCAGACAGAGCCTCTGGCGCCCTTGAGCTCCATCGCCAGGAGGTCCCTTGGGCCGTTACGCCAAATGTCCCCACAGCCTACTAATCCTGTGCAAACCGATCATATCAGTTTAGAAAGGGCTTCTGCGGTTTTCGCCCATTACGATTACGGCCTCCCCCTCCCAAGGACCTCCGAGGCCATGTACCCGTCGGCCTTCCCGCGGTCGCTGCCGGCCGTGGGCACCACGCCGTTGCGGCGCAACGCCAGCCCCTACGACGTCGTGGACCCCGCGCTGCTGGTGGCGCCCTCCAGCTCGAGCGCAGACAACGGAGACGCGCGTTATGCGCGTGGGATGGCGAGCAGCTCCGACCGGAGAATGCGGCCAGTGATGATGCCGGCCGCTGCATCTAGCTCGGCCCCTGGGCCTGGCGCATGGACGCCGAGCGATATATCAAACGTAGGTCTGCGCGCCTCTAATGGAAGCAGCAAAGACGAAGCGGCGCCTCCGTCGCCGGTGGTACTTGGCCCGTCCTTCTTCGCGCCGCAGCCTGCGGCTTTCGGAGACGACCGCAGCGACAGCGGTCCAAGACGGCGCATGGAGCAGCCTCCGATGGCTGATGGAGACAACGCGCAGGACAGACGCATGCGCATCCAGGCCATCTACGAGCAGCAGCGTCAGCAGTACCGGTCGCAACGCCAGCAGCCCACGGCTCTGCCCAAGCGTGATCCGCCCTCTGCGTATCACCAGCCCATGACGCACGAAGGGATCATGCCCTTGGCGTCCGCTGGCCTGGCTGTGACTGGAGTCAGACGCAGCAGCGGCAACATGCGCATGCCGCATCCTGCGTCCAGGAGCGCGGCTCCTCACGGAGGCAGCGAATACGACCTCCCGCGTCGCATTCATCGCGAGCTGCAGCCACCGCCGCTCTCGAGCTCCGCGGGCTCTGCTCTCGCTTCCTTCGCGCTGCATCCGAACGGCCAGACACGCATGCGCACAGCCACGATTGCGCGCTCCACACCGACGCCTTCACCCAGTTCGACACATGTGCGGGCGACCAGCTCCATGGCCATGCCGCCCAGTGGCCGCTATGGCAACGGCAATGGCTCTGCCGGCGTTTCTCCGATGACGATGCCGCCTGCTTCCACGTCCAATTCGTTCCTGCCGTCATCGTACTCGAAGCGACCGTCGCCCCTGTCCACGGAGCCAGTCGGACTCCATTCGTACCGAGATCTGGAGCCAGCGCCGCTGAATCCCACGTCCACGTTCCGCCCCGAAGCCAGGGAGCAGCAGCTGCCAAGACCTGCATGGAGCTCCAGTCGCGATCCTGTCAACGGCACCAACAACAGCCACACGCCGTCGCCTCCGCAGCAAACGGACGCGTTCCCAGCCAGCCGAAATGACTACAAGGACGACGACAATGA
Organism: Elongisporangium anandrum; assembly: GCA_023337935.1. Taxonomy (NCBI): domain Eukaryota; phylum Oomycota; class Peronosporomycetes; order Pythiales; family Pythiaceae; genus Elongisporangium; species Elongisporangium anandrum. Next base: position 33,993 of record JAADXR010000255.1, read on the forward strand.
CCAGCAGCAAGAGGAGATCGCTGACGAAGTGGACGTGGATGACGAAGCCAACGATGACGACTTGAACGAGGAGGACGATGACGAGGAAGACTACGACGCTCGCCGTCCACAACAACGCGGCCGCCCGCCCTCGAGTCGCTCTGGGCGCTCCAACTCCAATCGCAAGCGCCCGAACTCGACGCAACAGGAGCCAGAAGAGAAGACTACGACCCCAGCTGAGCCCAAGCGCCGCTGTGGCCGCAAGAGCATGAACTACTCGTCGGAGCAGAAGCGCGAGCGCAATCGCGCGGCCGTCAAGAAGTGTCGCCAGCGCCAAGCGCTCAAGTACGACTACCTGCTGCGCAAGGCCGAAGCGCTTGAGATCGAGAACCGCACGCTGTCGGACCTGTTGGTGCAGAACGTGGAGCTGGACGAGGACAAGCGCGTGTCGCTCACGCGCGGCATTCAGATGGACATCCTGCTCAAGATCAAGGAGATCTTCACGCAGAGCCTGCCCAAGGACTTCGTGCTGGACGCCGACTCGATCTGGGATCTCAACTCGGTGCTGGCGGTGTCCATGCCGTCGCGCTGCTACTACGGCATCGAGAGCATCAAGGACTTCTGGCGCACGTCGCTGCGCATGCGCAACAAGGGCAAGATCCGGTCCTTCTGGGCTTGGCTCTTCCGCCTGCCGCCCGGCGACCGCTTCAGTGAGTTCAACATCGAGCCGTTCTCGCCCACGTCCAACCTGTACTTCATTTCGTGGGAGACCAAGTCCAACCCGCCACTGGCCGGCTCCATGGTCATCATGTTCGGCCACGGCCACCGCGTGACGCTGCACGTCGAGTGCTTCGGGTGGCTCATCTGGCGCTACCTGCTCATGAACGAGCCGTTCCCGGAGCCGCCCATGGACTGAGCCATCAAGACCGAGGCGATAGGAATAGATCCGCAGGATTTTGTTTCTCTTAATGTACTATGATGACCCGCCATTATTTTTAGGCCTCTGACAACATGAGATAGATGGAGCAGCAGCGAATGGGAGACGCTGAGGCACCAGCGTTTGATCAAGAGGGCACCAAGGGGGAAGAGGCTGAGGCTTTACCGGAGCCAGGCTTCACTCCAGCCTTTAGTTACGAGCCTAGTGTCGTGAATCAGTATCTTCATGTTGAAGATGGCGTCTCAAATGAGCCACTACGGATCACGACTGAAGAAAGCAAAGACAAAGCGCTTGGAGTGACTGAAGTCGAAACACCAGAGCCAGGATTCACGTCTGCATTTTTATATGAGCCCACGCAGCTTCCGGCCAGCACCAATGAACAACTCAGTGCCATTGCTGACCACGAATCGCCTGCCTCAAGAATCGACCACGAATCGACAGTCATCGCCACCCAGCTGCTTGAGGCCTCTCGCACAGTCGAGACCGACGTTTTATCGGATGATACACCCAACGAAGATGTGACCACAAAGTCCATTGACTGCACTGGTGACGAATGGTCTCAAACAAGCTCACTAGGCTTGAAGTCCGTCATTTACGAAGTGCCCCAGTCGAACGCCCAAGACTCGAAGCTGTGGGATCATGAAAATAGGGAAACGCAGCCAGAAGCAGTTAGTGCAGACGCTTCAGCACCAGAGCCAAATCTCTCTGCTGAGTCTGTCGATGCTCCACCCATTTCTGAAGCTTCGAAGAAGGCAGAGGACGAATCCCCAGGGCCAAACAATTATCCCAATGAGGAAGAGGTTCCTGCGATCCAGACGATCAGTGGAGACTCCAAAGCGAAAGCTCCGTCTTTTTTCTCCTCACTTGGAGGAAGCTTTGCACCCGAGATCCAGTCTGCTTGGTCGCAGGTGTTTGGCTCTAGATACGAAGACGACACCACAACTGAAGTCAGCACGGAGACTACCCATGGAAATCCAAATGCCACAGCACATGGACGCGAATCACTCAAAGCGAGACTAGCACGAGAGCGGCGATTAGACGCCCAAATCCAAGCCTGTCAAGAAAGAGGCCGAGCGCGTACTGCTTCAACAACCACAAAGCCAGCAGAAGGAGATCGACCGGCTCATACTACTGCGGCTTCTCGAAAGCAAAATGCCCCAGCGCCACTGGAAAACGTCGGCCTCTCGCTCACGCGCATGCGCTTTTGCGTTGAGCATGCACTTCGGTCGACCTGCCTTTGCTTTCAAGACCTGTACACGCTTTGCATGGAGAACGAAGAGGAGACTGAACCTCCAGCTACAGGAACAATGGAATGCGGCGTATACGTGACCCAATACGAGCTGGAACGTCTGCTGCAAACACTCTCTCGTGATCCATCCGTTCTAGCGCATACAGACGCAGAGCCAACGACGCAGCATATTCCACTGACGACGCTGCTGCAAGCCAGTTGGTTTCTCCCGTTCAATCATTTCTCTCGACTGCGGAGTCTCGTGCTGCAGATCACACGGAAACACCTGAACGAGCAAAAGTTGGCGCTTCTGAATCGACAGCTTCAGAAACAGATCCTGCTGCAGCCACTACCTCTTAGGCTTCAGCAGCTGCTGCAGCAAATATCCAACCCCAACGGAGATCCAACCCCAGCGCATTTCCCACTGCGTCCATTGCTGGAAGCCATCGCTGTCTCAGTCGAGCCGAACGTTGCCAACTTCATCCCTCAACGCGAGTTCATGGAGCTTGCGCCTGTACGTGATCTCTCGACAGTAGGTTTGCGCAATTTGTTGTCATCTCACAATCTTTCTTCTGGCATTGATTCATGCAGGACGGCCTCATGCAGCGACTGGGAATCTCCAGTGTGCTCACGTTGCAACGTGTCGTGTTCTTTCGATTCCTGTTGACAGCGATGACGACAGAGCGACGCAGACGCACGACTTGCACACCACAGAAGCAGCAGCCCAAGCCAAAGACCGATCTGTCAGCCTCACAAACGCGACCAAAATCTAAACAAGCCACTCGAAAGAGGAGATTGAAGCCTTCAACGGCCTCCAACCCAAAAGACGATAGAGATGGTGATTCAGAACAGCACAACACCAACGATCAGTCTTCCACGAGTCTCTCGGTTGCTGTGACTCGCGGGAGTTTGTCGCCTGACAGCAACACCCAAAAGAGCAGGCTATCCACTGATCCTGACGAAACACCAGCGACCAACGTGGTAGAAGACCCCCGAGAGCAACGAATCCGATGGCTTCACCAACAGCTGATGGTAGCGTTGGACAAAATGCGGACTGTGAATCCCTGGATTGAGGACCCGAACCTAGCAGCGCAGAATCTGCCGTTGGCACCTGCGATCAAAGCCACGTACGTCGCAGCTTCAGCTTTCCATCAGAGCATCGCGCTAATGGTAAGACAATGACCAGTTCGTTCTGACTGTTGCTGCATTGATTGGCACTGATAGCATTATTTGCGTTGCTAGCTCTCTCAGAAACTTCCGCTTGATCCAGACATGGAGCAGCAGCTGCAGGAATTGGTGGTCTCGCTCAGCGAGACGCTCAATCAAACCGAAGAGCCGAGTCCTAAGAAAGCACAACGCAAATCGCCGTCACGCGAAGCCGCAGATCCTGCTCTGGCTGTACTTCCGCGAGTTCCAAGAGCGACGCCGTCGATCTTCCCGCCACCATATCTTGAACGTCCGAGAGAGCCGCCAGATCCGATCTTTCCGCCGGTTTACGTCAGCACTCGACCGTCTTCGTGGCACTTTAAGCCTGAGTTTCCTGGGTCTCCATCGAGCAATCAGCCGCCAGTGCAGCCAGCGCCTTTGTCAACGCTCAAGCCGCCAGGTACGAAGCAGCGACTTGTTGGTCTCTTGTGTCTGCTTGTATCTGATCTCTTCACTCAGGCGTCGGTAGCTACGACGTCCAGCGCAGCGATCCGCTCAGGTTCTCGCAGACTCCCAGCTTCTCCTTCGCAGCCGAGAGCTCCACGCCACCGAATCGTTCAAGCAGCTCCAGCAAGAAGCCGTCGATCTGCAAGACGTCGCTGGCTCGCGCTGTTGCGATTGCTCGATCTCCCGCAGCAGTGTCTACGTCTGTACACGAGAGACTTGTGACGCCAGAGGACGATCGAGACGTGGACCAGCAGCTTCAGGACGCACTTCGTCTGCAGCAGAAGCTCTTCATGGAGCATCTTGTGCACGATCTGGTCGTTCCGCAGCCAACGCAGAAGCCTCAGCAGCCGAGTCGAAGCTGGAGGAAAACTCAGTCGCGTCTCGTGGATCGAATCCGCCAGTCTGTGAACGTTAGCGCTGATCCAGAGCCATTGCCTTCGTGGGCGGAGCGCAAGCAGTCGATCGCTTCAGCAACAGTATCGCCTGCGAAGCTCCGTCAGCAGAAGGCCAAGAGCAAAGCCAAGAGCTCTAAGCCTGATGTATCCGTAGCTCCTGTGGCGCCTCAAAGCCCACTGCGCGACGGAGAAGACCCACCGGACGACGATCACTTGGCCTGGGCCGCGCGCATCCGTGAGTCCTATCAACAGCGAAGTCACTAAGGCTGAGTGGACGTGGAGTCTCCACCCACTTGCATCATGGACAGGAACAGCTGCAGCTCCTGCGTCGTCGTCGTCGTCGGTTCCTTGGGCGCAGAACGACCGCTTTCGCGAGCGTACGGTTGCTGCTTGCGCCTTCGATTGCGCCACCTGCGCTGGCGTTGAGGCCGCGGCATGGGGTCGATCTCCACCGCAGATTGCTCCTCGTCGCTCTGCATGAACGTGGCGATGGCTGCCAGTTGCGCGTTAGCAGCGAAATCCGCCGGCAGCGACTCCATGAACAGCAGCGGCATCTCGTCCTCCTCCTGGGCCATGGCGACTGAATAATGTTGTTGTTGGTGTGGGTTTCGATTACCGTACTTAAGGGGGTTGGACTTCTCAACCATGATCTATATAACTAACCTAACGGCTATGTGGTAAATGTGACTGCGCCTGAGCGGCTGAGACACAATTGAACTCGTCGAAGCTGGAAAAGTTCCGGATGGGCTTGAGAAAAGGCTCCCAGGCCTGGAGAGCGCTTTGTTGGAGCGTAGTGGAGGAAGGAGAACTGGAGGATTGCGAGGCAAATTAGGAAGTGAATACAAACTAACAGCTCCTACAGCTAGCTCACTTCTCTTGCTCTCTCTTGCTCGCTCTTGCTCTTACTGGGCGGCGCTCTTGTAGTGGCTGGCATCATCTGCGGGACTGATGCCCCAGATTCCTGACGACAGGAGGATGTGAACCGCACCTACTGGAGTCACCTACGGTACTCCAGGTGCATCATCATCCAACTTCAACACTCCCACTCGGCTCACACCGAGCTGAGTCAGAAACGCTTGAAACTTGATCTTCCCAGCGGCTTCGTGAAGATGTCGGCCAACATGACGGCCGTAGCGCAGTACTTTATCTTCGCGATGCCCCGCTGTACTTGCTCGCGCACCCAGTGGTATCGAATGTCGATGTGCTTCGACCGCTGGGTGACTCCCTTGCCTTCAGCTAGGTGCTGCGCCGCTTGGTTGTCCTCGTGCACCAACACAGAACCCATCGGAAGTCCAAGCTCCACAAGCAGACTCTTGAGCCCAATACACTCCTTGAGACCATGCGTTAGAGCAACATACTCCGACTCGGTCGTTGATAGAGTGACTATCGGCTGCTTCTTTGAGCCCCACGCAACGCAGCAATTGTTCACATGACCACGTAGCCCATGGACGATTTGCGCTTACTCTCGCATGCGAAAGCGGCATCACAGTACACTTTCAGCTGCAGTCTTGACCGGATCGCTTGTACAGAAGGCCATTGTCCACAGTGCGTGCAAGATAGCTGAGCACGCGATCAATGCCAGTCTTCACGGTCTTCGTTGGTCGTTCTGTCTCTTGCGCCAGAATGCGCACAGCAGTGGCCAAATCAGGTCGACTCACAGTGGACGAATACAAAAGAGCACCAATTGCAGGTCGGAACGATGTGTCAAGCACATCTTCGTCAGCCAATATCTTCTTTTGAAAACCTTCATCCATCGGAGTCTTGTGCCACTGCGTCTTGCCAAAGACACCAAAACGATTCACCACAGACTGATTGTACTTGTTCTGTCCAATTTCCAGCGACAAACTGTTGTTGGACCACATCAGCTCCATTCCAACGAAGCTACTGGCACCAGGCCTCCGAGAAAATAATATAAATTCACTTATTACGGCATTTATAAAATTGAATTGCGAACTATTGTTTTTTTTTCCAAAAAATAAAGTACAAAATTGCCCCAATAATATGTATTTTACGGTACAGAGGCCGTTTTGGAGCCGCCGCTCCTGTCCATCGATTTTCTTTGGTCATTCTGACCGCAGGATTTTATTGTCAGTTGTCTGAATCACTTTCAATAGTTCCAAGATGTCTACCAAGCAGTTGTGCGCGTTCTTCTACACCCAAACGGAGCCAGGCTTGTTCCAGTGCAATGTCTGCAGCAACATCCGCAAGCAAGCACCAGGCTCGGGCTACACGAACCTGATGACCCATCTCGTCACGAAGCACCCCACCCACAGTGAAGAGTTCGCGTGAGTATCAGCGCCAAAACATGACCTCGCTCGATGTGTTCGGGTTCGTGGACGAAGCGACGAGCAACATGTATGACTGGCTTCGCTGGGTTGTGGAGCGCAACCTCCCACTCAGTGAAGTAGAGAACCCACTCACTCGCCAGCTCGTCAAGATCCGTCCAACGACAGCCGAAACTCTGAAGACCTACATGCGACGTGTCGCTGATCGCGTGGGGCAAGCGATTGCGAAGGAAGTGACCGGGCCAATCGGTTTGATGTTCGACAGATGGAGCTCTGGATCGCTGCACTTTGTTGCCGTCTTTGCTGTGTACCACTCTGGTCAAGCTCACTGTGAGCGGCTTATTGCGCTTTCGCCCATGGATGATGGTCAAACGGCAGAAGCGCACATCGTCTTTTTGACCTCGGTGTTGGCGTTATACAACTTGGACATATCGGCTGTCAAGTTCTTGGTCGGTGAAAATTGTGCCACCAACCAGTGTGTGGCCACAAGACTGGCTATTCCTCTCGTCGGGGGCTCCAGCCACAGATTCAACTTGGAAGTGAATCAGTTTTTGGCAGAATCAGAAAATCTGATTGCTCAGGTTCAAGAGCTGATGATCCAGCTCCGTCTGCCCAACAACGCTGCTGTCCTCGCCCGCCACAC
>JAADXR010000256.1:0-40982 GCA_023337935.1 Elongisporangium anandrum
GACGACTTCCACAACCAAATATCATGCTTCCTTTCATCCATCAGTTCCTTGCAGTCGACAACAAAACACAAAAATACACATTGTTGCATCCATCGAGCATGACAGACGTTCGTTCGACTCATTTGCAGCCTTCTTGTAATTTTCAGGACGTACTTGTGAATTTTAGCCTGATACATCGCTAGAAATTTCCGGCTGAAAGACCTAGGACGAAATATTTTGAATAGGACGGCGATTGCTGCGTATATGATACGCACTGATCATGTTGATACTCGTTCGCCTCTCTATGGGATCGAATCTGAGGCGTGAAACAAGCGCTACACCTCTGTCTGGAATCCAAAGGATCAAAACAATCAATGATGACCACTCGTAACATTTCATCCATCGGTACGCTCAATTCATCAGCACTGTTGCCTTGCAGATCATCTCACGAAAATGCATCGCTTCGCTGGAAATGCGAATTCAAAAGTACGGTAAACACTGATGCATCGATCATCCACCTTCAAATCGGATACTCTCTTTATGAGCTATCTTTCACACAACAACGCACCGCTCTCGAACGACGCAGCATCGCGCTTGATTTCCTTGTTCTCACGTTGGTTCTAATATTCCAATCCGCTTGGCAACTCGACAGCGAATGCTCTTCACTCTGTCAATTTAATAGCCAAAGAAAACACTGTCTCGCGTGCATGATATCACATTTGGTTTCGTCCATCTCGAAGGCGATGCGCAATGAAAACAAATCGCCAGATCGATCAGACCATGCGATGAGCACTCTTCAGCAAGACGCCCTCGTCCGGCGAATGGAACACTTGGACCACGGGCGTCAAGGGTAGGAGCAAGCGTACGTGCATGTCCTTCAACCAACATTCCAGCATACGAGCGTCACACTTGGTCTTCATCTCCGCACTGAGGCGCTGCGGCACGTCGGTCCTCCAATCTTCATTTCCAAAGGGAAATGCGCGCACGCAATGACCAAAAATCGACCATCATTCCGCTCTGGTCCCTTTTTAAGGATCAAGGGAAAACACGGCCTAATAGAGAGTAAAGAAACCGATTAGCAATGATGTTGCTGTTTGGTGCTACACGAAGCGAGAGGGAGCTGTTTACAGTACTGAAGAGATGGCATCTCAACGTGGCGGGGGGAACCTTCTGTCACTTGTTCAGTTGGCATTCTGGCTGTCTGCCTCTGTTCACGTCCATTGAGAGCCATGGGAAGAGGCTCTCTTCAGCCTTGTCTATTTATCGCGAAAATGTAACGACATGGTCACCTCATGATTGCGTGAAACCACATATTTGCACCATGTCTGGACGTATATCGATTCCTGAAGCGCGATGGATTATTCAAGCAGACAGCGCTGCTTAATAACATGCGGTCGTCTCTATGGGGCCATCCATCGTCCATGCTGGCATGGTGAAGAAGCGGAATGGACCGAATCTGCTTGGACGAACTGTCCGGTTCGATATGTTTACCAATGTTTACGAAATGATGGATTGGGTGACAAAACAGGAGTACGGAATGGTTACGAAATCATTCATCATGCATGACAAAATAGGAATATGAAATGTCTCAACTATACTCCTATAGTGGCATACATGCATTGCTTACCATGCGTTTTGAGGCGTTTGGCCAATCAGAAACGCTCCTGGGAATCTGTCAATCACTCCTGCACTCGACTTCGTCATCAGATTACTGGGGATTCGTACTTAATCGAGATTTGCCCGAAACATTCGAAACCCTCGGATCAACGCTCTGCCGACCTGTGAAAATTGATAGGGTATGCGTTAAGAGGGCAGTCAGACCGTGTTTTTGCGCCAGATATAAACTGCAAGCTCAAAAGACGTGGTTATCACGAAATGACCCGAACTTGCCTCCTTCTTGACGTCAACGCCATTACCACTGCCTCCTTCTCTCCTGCTCAGTGCATCACTCCCTGACTGTGCTTCTGCTTGGGCGCCTCCTTAATTTAACAAAGACATTCAGCTTGGCTTGCGCTCACGTCGCAAGTTGCACGTGGGGCTCTACGGCCTACGTAATCGACCTTTGAAATTGCATACCTCGTCCAAACGAATCGCACACGTTGCACCTGGCCCAGCGAAGTGCACTCTTCCGCGTTTGCACTGCAGTCTTATAACCACAGCATTGGACGCAGAAGGGGGAGCGAGCGTCGTGAGAGGCCGCCCCATTGACTTCGCCGTCTCGACTTCATCCGCATCCGTTGTTGCTTCGTCGGTCTTTGTATTAAAGAGAGCTTGACTGACACGCACCAGCCATCCACACATACCACAGGATGACGTTCGACCACAGTGTGCGTGCTTCAGCGATGCTCGGCCCGGAGGCCCCTGGGCTCACGTGCCTGGGCGACAACATCGAGACGGCGTTCGTGGCCGAGACCATGCTGCCGACTGAAGAAGGCGTGTTCCGCGTGCGCGCGTACCGCTCGACGGGCTCGCTGCGGGAGAGCGAGCCGATTGCCATGATCTCCGGTGACGTGCGTGGCAAGTCCGGCGTGCCCGTGCGCGTGCACGACCAGTGCTTCACGTCTGAAGTCTTCGGCTCGCTCAAGTGCGACTGCCGTGAGCAGCTGCACTTCGCCAAGGAGTACACGAAGAAACACGGCGGCGTGGTGATCTACATGCCGCAGGAAGGCCGTGGCATCGGCCTGGCGAACAAGATCATGGCGTACTCCATGCAGGAGCAAGGCCTCGATACCGTGGATGCGAACCGCGTGCTCGGATTCAAGGATGACTACCGATCGTACGAACCTGTGCAAGCCATTCTGAAGGACCTGGGCATTGTCTCGATCCGGTTGCTGACCAACAATCCACGCAAGATCCGCCTGCTGAGCAAGCTCTCGATCCAAGTCGACGGTCGTCTGCCGATCATCATCAAAGGCGGCGAGCACAGTCAGGGCTACTTGACAGCCAAGGCGGACCGCATGGCGCATTTATTACCCGGATCCACCAAGGCATCGTCGTCGGCCTCGCAGTCGGACGGTGAAGATACCGTCACGGACGAGAGCCAGGATGAAGACGAGTTGGCTGCGCATCACACCGGTGCCGAGCTGGACGACGTGCCGTCGCCGACATCGTCAACCACATCGTCCTCTTCCTCAGCAGAGAACTACTAGACGCCCACCCAGCGACGACGCTTTCCCCATTCGATCTCTTGCAATCCAAGAAGAAGGCAAGCGGTCGAAAACGCGTCAACGTCTGGGTTGTTTTGAAGGATTTTGCGGCCGACTCTTCCTGTCGAGCCCCTCCACATATCACGCCCCCGCTGTAGAATATTTAGTCACTCGACTCCGAGCCATCATCCCCCTTCTCTTTCGCTCTAAGACGGTAATACAAAGCGAATACAGAATGCCAACGAACGTCCATCTTGCTATCGGATCTCTTCATGATGCGCATCATGCTGAGCCGACCTACACATTTTGAAACTGCCCCCAACTGCTTTTGACACACATCTTCACCGGCTTATGCCACGTGCGTTATCTCGTATTTATGACCAATTATCGTTGCCTTTATACTTATCAACCAATCACAGCGCACCAGCTCAACAGCGAGCAAAAAACGGCTTCCAGAAGTGAAGTCCACGCGAAGAGCTCCATTTGAAGGAGGGAGAAGAGCGATGCTGGACGACAACCGCAAGATCGGCACGCTGCTGCTGGGCCTGGGCTTCGTGTTCCTGTTCCTGGGCGTGCTGCTGTTCTTCGATGCCGCGCTGCTGGCGCTCGGCGACGTGCTGTTCCTGTGCGGCGTGGCGCTCACGATCGGGCTCTCGCGCACGGTCCGTTTTTTCACGCGCAAGGAGCGGTGGCGCGGCATCGTGTGCTTCCTGGGCGGGATTTTGCTCGTGATGCTGCGCTACCCGATCATCGGCATGATCATCCAGTCCTTCGGCTTTCTGAACCTCTTTGGCTCGTTTTTCCCGGTCGCCGTGGCGTTCCTGCGTCAGACGCCCGTGATCGGCTCGGCTCTGAATCTGCCTGTCGTGCGCGACATCGTCGACCGGCTCGCTGGATCTTCCAAGCGCGGATACCAGGTCTAAGCACCACGACGATCGAACGCGCGCAGTGGATTCCTCTACACACGCGGTACTGTCGTCGCCCCCCCCCCTCCGTCTTCGTCTCAATGCGATGATCTGGCCTCAAAAACGCAGCTATCAGCTGCCGAACCAAGACCAAGAAGTACGCCAAGCTTTACTGAGGAACTGAATGAATGAAGAGGGCGCTTATTAGCTCAGCTCAAGGCTGCATGAGGATACTTACTAGAGAGATGTGGAGTGCTGTGTGATGAATATAAACCCAGTATTACCAGAAGCATCTCATCCCCGTTCCTCATTTTCAAGCCTGACGTCAGGCAGGATGGTGCTTCGAAGGCTGTTGAGTCCTTTTCAGCCAATCAAGCCTCTCCAAAATATCTTATCTAGCCAATCAGCGTCGCCTATCCTAGCGTTGGACGTGTTTGGCCAGCAATGACGGGTGCCACATCTCAACTCGAGTCAAAGCGGAATCATCATGAGCTTCTTCAGTCTGTTGCGTGCGCGCGTCGCGGCCATCGACTCGCTGCTGTGCGTGGGTCTCGACCCGCACTCGGCTGAGCTGCCGGAGAACACGGCGACAGCTGCAGAGGCCTTCTGCCTGCGTCTGATCCAGGAGACGCACGAGGTCGCGGCCGCCTACAAGCCCAACTCAGCATTCTTCGAAGCCTTCGGCGCTGCCGGCATCACGGCTCTTGACAACGTGATCAAGGCCATCCCGGCGGGTATCCCTGTGCTGCTCGATGCCAAGCGTGGCGACATCAGCACCACAGCGGCCGCCTACGCCGTGTCGGCCTTTGATCAATTGCACGCGCACGCCATCACGCTGGCGCCTTACATGGGCCAGGACTCGATCGACCCGTTCATCCGCGGCCACCCAGAACGCGGCTGCTTCGTGCTCTGCAAGACCTCCAACCCGAGCGCCAACGACTTCCAGACGCTCTCGATCGGCGCTCGCTCGCTGTACGAGCAGGTCGCGATCAAGTGCCAGGAGTGGAACACGGATGACAACGTCGGCCTTGTCGTCGGCGCCACGGACGTCGAAGCGCTGCGTCGCGTGCGCGTCGTGACGCCCAACATCTGGATCCTGGCCCCGGGCATTGGCGCGCAGGGCGGCAACCTGGAGGAAGCCGTCTTTGCTGGTCTGTCGGCTGATGGCTTGGGTCTGCTGGTGCCCGTCTCGCGTGGCATCTCAAAGGCCGCCAACCCCAAGCAGGCCGCCGAGGAGCTGCGTGTGGCCATCAACGCCGTGCGTAAGACCAAGCTGGCGGCTGGCTCGGCTGTCGCTGTGGCGTCGTCCACACGCCCCAACGACTTCATCAAGTTTGCGCTCTCGTTTGGCGTGCTCCGCTTCGGCGACTTCACGCTCAAGTCCGGTCGCCAGAGCCCGTACTTCTTCAACGCCGGTCTCTTCCGCACCGGTCGCGCACTGCGTGAGCTTGGCAAGTTCTACGCCCAGGCCATCCATGTACGTTCGTTTGTGTTACACTGCCCTCTCTTCATGCGACTCACACTGCTTGGCTTGACAACCATAGGAAAGCGGCGTTGAGTTCGACGTGCTCTTTGGCCCTGCGTACAAGGGCATCACGCTGGCTGCTGCCGTGGCCATGGCGTACTCGGAGCTCTACGATCTGGACATTCCGTTCGCCTACAACCGAAAGGAAGTCAAGGACCACGGCGAAGCTGGTCTGCTCGTGGGCGCTGCCATGACCAACAAGCGGTACGTACTCCATCTGCTCTTCGATTGCATATGCAGATGACACTCATGGATTGATGATGACACAGAGTGTTGATCATTGACGACGTGATCACGGCCGGCACGGCTATCGTGGAGGCGCTGGACATCCTCAAGGCCACGAACGCCATTGTCTCGGGCGTGTGCATCTCGCTGGACCGCCAGGAGAAGGTCTCGCTCACGGACGAGCGCTCGGCCATCGACCGCGTGAAGGAGCAGTTCGGCCTGCCCGTCATCAGCATCGCCAACCTGGACGACCTCGTGGCCTTCCTCGGCACGGTCTCGTCCTCGGACGCCAACGCCGCCTTCCTGCCGGTCATCAAGGCTTACCGCGCCGAGTTCGGCGTGACCAAGTCGGCCAACTAAAACTTCCGGCTTGGTACGCTTCAACCGACTAAATTTGTCCTGAATAACCGTCTGGATGCTTGCCCTATCTTATGTCAAAATTAGAAAAAAATGTAATTTTAGGATCCATCCCTTTTATTTTGTTTTCAGGACAAGCTCTGTGAACCGGTTTACATGATGTGAACCGTGAGAGTGGGACCGCTCCATGGATGCAGGAGGGGCTACTATTGGGGGCCAATAACGAACGGCAGCCACCGCATTAGCATCTGCCTCGGAGCTCTTCGTCCGCCTTCCTGCCGATCGATCGCCATGTTCCAGCGCCGAGTGCTCGTGAGCGCCAACGCCATCGAGCGCGTGGCCAGCAACCGCCAGCTCCGTCGCCGCGCGCGCCACCCGGCCGTGCTCCGTGCCCAACAGCGCCTGCCGCAGGAGCCCCTCGAGGTGCCGGCGCTCAAGTACGAGCCGACGTACGTGCCTGAGAAAGTGAGCTTCAACGGCTGGTCGCCTGCCCCTGAGCAGCCGCTGCCCAACCTCCCATTCGAGGTCAAGCGCACGGCCGTGGGCCTGCAGCTGCCTGTGTACAGAGATATTAGAAATGGTCGCACGCGCGTGCTGACCATCCTGCGCCGATTCAAGGGCGACGAGGAAGAGCTGCGCATGGAGATGTCCAAGGTCTGTGAAGGCAAGGAGGTCGTGCTGCGCCCCGGCCGCCTCGAGGTCGTCGGTGACCACGCCACTGCCGTCAAGAAATGGCTTGTGGGTCTCGGCTTCTAAGCCAGAGAACGTAAGCTTGGCAGTCAGGTCATGAGGCTGCAGGAGGAAAACGGCGAGTCCCAATGGCAAGCGATTTCCTCAGCAAGTAGATAAACAAGAAACAAATGCAAGAACAAAAGGAAGAACGGTTTTCGTGGTTGGATCTGGAGGAATCTGTACTGTGGCGTCTATTGTTCATCTGATTAGAGCGAATGCATGCCGAAGACGTCGGCGGCCACGTTGTTGAGAACGTCGGACACGCTGCGGTCCGAGCACGCGACGAGAATGAGATCGGTCTCGATCGACAGGAAGTACGGGAACGTCTCGCGGTTCATGGACAGACTGCTCAGCGTGGCCACGACAATGCGCGAAGCTTCCGGCTGATCAGACAGTAGACCCAGTCAGTCAGATAATGCAGACGTGCAGAGAGATAGAAGGCAAAACGTACACGTCCGATGCACGAGGTCAATAGTCCAGCCATTCGAGACAGGCAGGTTGGATGCTGGGCCAATCGCAACTAACAAGCCAAACAGATGAGATCAGTACGCAGCAAAAGCATAGCAAAGCAGTCGGATTCCATTACCTTGGCTGCATCATCTCCGTCGGAGAGGCGAAACAAGACTTCCATGGCGGCATCGCGCATCTCGTGGTCAAACTTGAGATCCTCCGTCTCGCCGTTCGAGTGGTGATGTGACGGGAGAAGGCAATTGCGATTGCCTTCGGCACTCACGTACACGACGCCCATGCCAACGCCAGAGGTCAGCCCATCGTTCTCCCACGGCGCTGGCCACTTGCTGGTGTTGTCTTCGCCATCCGTCACGTCGCCATCGTCATCACTGTCGTCCATGTCGTAGTCCTGGTCCATGGGGAAGCCGCCGTGCTGGGTCTGGTGCTTCTTTCGGGCAGAACTGCCAGCATAAATAAAGTCGTCCCGGGTGCACGCGAGCAGAGAGACCACACGATCCAGGAGAGCTGGATCCTGCAACGATGGACTGGCCGAGAGCAGATTCTGAACGGACCGATATCGGCAGACGTTGCACAGCAACTCGCACGTACGAAGCACGACCGACCGCTTGGCTCGTGGATCCAGCAGCATACGTCGCAATTGCTGGAGCAGACACTCCAAGGGCAGAAGCCGCTCCTTCTTCCACAGATGCGACGCCAATTGGTACGACGGATGCCAAGTCTGCAGCACCGTGGGCGGATGCAGCGAGAGGAAGTCGATCCGCTTGGAGATGTTGCACAGAATGTCGAGTACACTATCGGCGATCTCGTCGTGTCGGTCTTTCGTGCAGCGAAGTGCGAGAATCAAAAACACGCACAGATCTTCATGGTCTGCGATGGCCTTCTCATTGGCGCCAATCATGGACAGATTGCGCACGACGTTGAGCACCAGCAGGCAACGCGAGTCCATCATCTCGCGTTGGCCCACGTCCTCTGCGATATTCAAAAGGCGGCGGCGAGCACGTTGTTGCTGTGGGTTGGTCGCAGTGCCATGACCAATAGCCTCTCCATCCTGCAGCAGCTGATGTGGCAGCACTCGACAGGCCTGCAGCTGTCGGTAGAGCGCGTCCAGCAGCCCAGGCACGGCGTCGACCATCATCTCGCTCTCAGCGTCGCTCGGGTTCCCGTAGGAGAGCACGCTCAGAAGATTGAGTGCACGCGACACCTCATGCGACAGATCTGAGTCCAGAGCCAATACAAGTCCATGCATCGTGCCGAGATCCGATCGCAGTTGGCGCTGGACCTTGAGGCGCTTGGTCGCGGGCGGCAATGGCGTTCCACCAACGCTCTGCGCCTCCTGCAGCTCATTGACTGACGCGATCACTTCGGGGGTGGCGGCTGCAGGGCGCTTGCTACCTGCGCCTGAGGACGGAACGTCGCGACCGAAGAGCTGCTTGGCCTCAAACGGGTACAAGAACCTGCGTGGATCATAGAGAGATAATCATGAGCGATTCCTCATTCCACCTCATTCAATGGAGACATACGCACCGTTCGTAGTAGGACGCCAGTACGTAGGGCATGATATCGATCGCCATGCACTCGCGCGCGATGATCTCGCCCCAGAGCTTCTGCTGGCACACGTGCTCGAAGCCGCCGCGCCGCACGACCTCCTCGTACAGGCGAAGCCACTCGATGCTGGCGCCCTTGGGCGTCTTGGGCAGGTTCTGCAGCAGCGCCAGCTCGTTGCGCGACTCGGCGAATGCCACGAGGTCGCGGAAGATGCGCTCGCGCATGACGTTTCCCCGGCAGCTCAGCTGTAGCGGCACCAGACCGATCGCAGCGGCCGAGGCAGAGGCGGCCGCCATGCCCAGCGCCGACGTTCCCAGCATGGTGCTCCTGCTTTCCGCGTTAAGTTCGCTTTCGCCGCCACGAAATTGTCAAAAGAGCTGCTCGCTATTAAGTTCGCATCGCAAAGGTTGCGATGAAAACTCTGTGTGACGCACTTTGCGTCATTTGATAGGCTATAACTAGGCATTGGGCGCATTGGATTGGCTGAAAATGAGCATGTGCGACGATAGATGCGCGCACTTTCCCTTTTGCCAAACGCCGCGAAAGGCTCAAGCAGCATCAAGAAGCTCTTCTCTGTGGAGTTGCATTGATCCACTTCTCTATCGCTCCATTAGGACTATCCAGTGATCCAGTCGATACCTGCCTCTTGCTCAACGCTCAAGAGATCTCTAGTCACGTGAGTTCGGTGCCAAACCCGGTCTTGAAGCCAACTGGAAGATACTTTTCTAGCTCTCATGCGGCAGCAGAACGTGGTGTCGGTCTTCGCCTCCAAGCCGGCTAATGGTAACGTCTTCCAGCATCGCTTGAGCATAGAGAACCTAAGTATAGATGGTGTGAAAGAAGACGCTGATGGCGTTCAGGAGCTCAGCGAGTCAGGCAGCGAAGGACGCAGCGCGCCTCATACTAAAGCGCATGAGCTGTCGATTGAAGAGGTTCACCAAAAACTGGCAGAGCTGGAAAACTTGGGATCGCCCACGAAAGAGGAGATTGATGAGCTCATGGCGCAGTACTCGGATCTGTCTGATGGATCCGAGGACAGCGGCGATGAATCCGGCAGCGACAGGGAGAGCGAAGGTGAAGATGGCGTCAAGAAGAGCAATGGAGCCAGTAGTACACGACGTGAAACAGTGATCATGAAGGTTGTGATTGTGGGCAACGCGCGCTGTGGCAAGACCAGCACGATCCGGCGGTTTGTGCAGAAGGAGTTCTCGGAGGAGTATGTGAGCACCATCGGAGCCGATTTCGTCGAGAAGATCATTGAGTACGACGAAACACTGAGAATCAGTCTACAGCTCTGGGATATCGCTGGCCAAGACCGCTTTGCGAAGCTCACCCGTGCGTACTTCCGCGATACGAAGGGCGCGATCATCGTGTGTGATATCACGCGAGCAAACACCATCGATGCGGTGGTGACGTGGAAGAACGAGCTGGACGCGTGCTGCACCAACCTTAGCGAGAACAGTGAATCCATTCCTGTCGTAATGATCGCGAACAAGAGCGATCTATTGGACGATCCGATGGGTGCACTCACCATTGGCGTCAACATGCAGAAGTGTGTGAGCAGCAATGGCATCGTGGAATGGTTCCGAACCTCGGCCAAGAATGGCGAGCACGTTGACGACGCCTTCAAGTGCCTGTTGGATGACATGGTACAACGCCATCGATCAGGCAAGAAGAGACGATCTTCGTCATGTTCATCGTCTACTACATCGGATCACTGCGTCTGTGGACATGAGGACCACGACAAGAGAACCGATGTTATCCGCTTGAGCCAAGCTCCACCGCCACGCGAAGAAGAAGATTCTGGCCCTTGCGATTGCAACTAAAGAGTGATTCGTGCTACGTAGTGAATTGATCAGCGTCCTATGTGAGCAATTTTATCTCATCAAGTTTTTATGCAGTAGGTTTTTAATTCCATTCTCTTCACATGTCATGAGCTGAACAGTCTCTCCCTTGGCTTGGATTTCCTGCAGCTCTACGGTCGCGGCCGTTTGCGACGCACTTCAGCAGCCAACGTGGCCGTACTATGTAGGATTTCTTTGCCTTCCGACGGTCGTTCGATGAAGTACGGGTCCAGATCCACAGCAAAGCGACGGATCTTCTGCGAGGCCTCGTCGATCTTCTCGTCCGTCGTAAGAGCAAAGATTTCCACCAGAAGCGCTTCAACACGGAGATTCTCCAGATCCACGAGTCGGTATTCATCCTTTTCATCCTCATTCTCCAGCTACAAATGTAATTTAGCAATATGAACTCGTTCGTCAGACAACGGAGAAAGACTCACCGCTTTCATGCGAGTGACCTCAATGAAAAGGCCGTTCGAAAGCTGCCATCTCGTGCCCAGACGCATGTACCGATAGCTGTGGCTATGGTTGAGTCACACATACAGTTAGTGATCGTGCCACCACAGTATTTGCTGCTGCATTTACCGGAAGCCCAACGTATTGAGGAACGTGCGCACATTTTGGCTCACGGAGACAGCGATCTGACTGCGGAACGGCACGCCCAAGGCCACCGTGCCGACCTGCTCCGACATTTTCTTTCGCTCCCAGCGACCGATGTAGCGCAGTTCCCTAGAGATATCAAGACAGTGTGTGAGTGCGTCATATTGGATGGAGGGCTCAAGGACGAAGGCCACCGACCATTTCTGTCCGCCATCCGAGGGCATTTCGACCTGCTCACCCTGGAACGTCGTGGATCCAGACAGCACGTGGCGCGCACGGACTTCATAATGCGGCACGCCTACAATCCACAGTCGTCGTGAGCCTGTGAAGACAGTTAAGGGATATGGCGCTCCATGACCACGTACCTTGGATGTATTGCGGGCACTTGTCATCAAAGTTGTACACGTACTCCTTGTACGCGATCTCCTCCT
The DNA here is from genome assembly GCA_023337935.1 of Elongisporangium anandrum. NCBI lineage: Eukaryota > Oomycota > Peronosporomycetes > Pythiales > Pythiaceae > Elongisporangium > Elongisporangium anandrum. Next base: position 11,758 of record JAADXR010000256.1, read on the forward strand.
GATTCCATGTAAGACAAGCGCTTGAGTCAAGAATAGTGGCGAGTAAGAGGGCGGGAGTGCATGATGGACTACCTTGACGACGCTCTCGCCGCACAAGCCACGCAAACGCTCGACAAAGGACGGGAAGCGCTTGAAGTTCTACACACACAGACCACCACATTAGAGAGCGCATTCAAGATTCAGAGAGCACGCTCTATCTATCTCTATGGACGCACCACTTCGCCCTGCAGCACGCACTCGAAGCATTTGCCTGGGCGGGCCATGGCGCTTGACGCTGTGGGTCGGTTGAGCACAATGCCGCGCTGTGATTGACTAAAACTAGTTCAATCCTTTCATTGGCTATAATTCGTCCAATCATGATTCGCCCATTGGCTGAAATGCTATACGCATGTGTGATTGGTGTAAAAACACGCATGGAGGATGCTGTGATTGGTGGAAAAGGCGACACCCATGCTGTTGCGCTGTTGATCCATTCACTCGCGAGCGGCGCATTAAGCAGGAGGCAAGATGGTGTGGAACCGCGTCAAGTTCCCCAATATGGCGATCACGTTCATGGGCAAGAATGCCCGCACGCGTCTGCGCGACAACCAGTACGTCTTCCGCGTGGAGCCCAACTACACCAAGCACGAGATCAAGGAGTACCTGACCAAGGTCTACGACCTGCCCGTGCTCAAGGTCAACACAATGAACTACGAAGGTGAGCTCTCTGGATGGGGGCGCAGCGTATGGAGGATGGAGACTGACGTGGCGTTGATATGGCTGTGCGATAGGCAAATTCAAGCGCGCGTTCCGTGGACGACACGTGTACAAGGAGAAGGATTTCAAGAAGGCCATTGTGACGATCAAGGAATAGACAGACAGAGCGCACTTGGCTGGTGGTAGAGAGAAGAAGAAGAATCAATGACCGATCGTCCATGGAGAGAGACGCATTTATTTCCATCCTCCCTCACGCTCTTGCAATTCCCCCTACGCTCTTCTCTCTCTCTCTCCTCATTGTCTTCTTGTTCATGCTCCCAATCAAAGCCAAGTGACCCAGTGACCTCGCTTTAGAGCCATGGCTGCTTCTGTGCGCTTCTGCTTGCAGTTGCAGCGCACCGGCACAGTAAACAGTCCCGCGTGTACCCTCCTGATGGCTGCATGACTCCTGTTCAATGGATCAACAACAGCAATGTGGACATGGAGAGTGTTCGTGCCTGGTGTACTAGATGTACTAATGATTTCCCTCTGTTAAAGAAAAAGCTTATCTCCGGACAAGACTAAGATGGACGCATCACACTGGCGCCGAGGAGGGAGGAAGACTGACTCTTCTCTCTCCTCGGCGCTGCCATGGGAGGGCGGGCCTGCTAAGCTGCTAGCGCTGAAAGCTTAATCCTGCTTGCTGACATCCTCGAAGTTGTCGACGAGGTCAGGGACATCGTCGTCGTCCTCGTCGTCACCGCCGGCGGCGGCCTTGGCGAGCTTCTGGGCGGCCGTGTACGACTCAGCGATCTGCTTCAGGTTGGCGAGGTTGTCCGGGCCGAGCTGGTTGATGATACCGGGCAGCAGCTCCTGGAGCGACTTGGTGGCGTTGTGGCCGCTCACGGCGTACGTGTTGGAAGCGATCGAGGCCTGCACCTTGGGGTTCTGGAAGTGGATCACCTGGCCGTCGGCCTTGAAGAGGTTCACCTCCTCAACACCGGGGATCGGGGTCACGCCGAGCTTCTTGAGCGCAGCGCCGAGCTTCTTGTCGTCGGCCGTGGCCGTCTTGTGAGCGGCTTTCTTCTTTCGGCGGACCGAGCCCTTGCCACCGGTACGGACATCGCCGAACTTGGCGGCCAAGCGTTCACGAGCGAGAGCGATAGCGTCAGCCATTTTTTCTAATTACACAAGCACGGGCGTCATCAGCAATCGCATTCGCCAATTCAGATGCACGTAGCGACAAGAGGAGGAGTGCTAGAGCGGTGCAAGCAACGCGGCCGCCTAGCTTGTCGCCTTGCGCTGCTGTTCCCAGCGCCAATTGCGCAAGCCTGGGCCTGCATTCCTCCCCCCGGTACGAGAGCTCACGCATGCTCACCTTAGAAAAGCGAGTAGTTAGTAAACCAGGCCACTCAAGAAAATGATAAGCGCCAGTGAGCCACTGGGCGCAGCACCTGGCCGCAAATCGGGCCTCGCTCGCCACTGGTGGGTAGAAAACCCTGATTACGGGGTCTTTTGGGCGGATACGGACGGAGGGTAGGGGAGATAGAACCCTTTATAAAGGGTAGTGGCGCCAAAAGCATGACAACCAATGGATGGTCACCGCTGGTGGGGTCATTTATGTTTCAGAGAAGTGGGTAATTTACGCACTCGGAGATGAAATATTACAGAGATCGGACCGGTTCGAACAAAGTGAACCGTGGATTGGATGGAGGGTCTATAACCGTTATAATATGATACGCATTCGTCATCATGGCTTCGCTTTGGCTTCGACCAGCTACAACATGAGAGTTCAGTCAGTCTCTCTCCATGCAGTGGCAATGCACCAACGCCACTCACCTTCTGGATCTTACCCAGATCGTTCTCGAACTTGGCGTTCTTCTTCTGCTTCTTGCGGTTGTTTTTGGAGGCTTCGGCGCCTGGGAGGTCCACGTCCAGGTCCTTGCGCGCTCTGGCCAGGTCCTCGTCATCCTCGCTGTCGTACGACGCAGCGGCCTGGTAGTCTGGGTAGCACTCGGTGTACTCATCGACCTGTGCAGCGAGCTTGGCCTCTTGTGCCTTCTCCTTTTCGGCGCGCTCCAGTCGAGCCTGCGCATCCACGGCCTTTTGCAGAGTGGCCTTCCAGGCCTGCTCGGCCGCTTCTTCGCGAGCACGCGCAGTCTCCTCAGCCGTCGTGAGCGAGGCACTAAGGTTGGAGAAATAGCCCGTGTCTTTGCCCAGCAGCGGCTTTGTATTGGGTGCCGGCTCTTCCTGGCGCTGATCCAGAGGAACGTACTCGCCCACATCAGGGAAGATGTCTTCGTCATCATCGTCGTCTTCCGGAGCAATAGCGGGGGCTTCTGTAACGACGCCCTTTGCATCGTCGTCAAGCTCATCTTGATCATCATTCAGCTCCACTTCGCCTTCGCTCTTCTTGCGTCTGCGCATCTTCTTGCCATTCGATCGCTGGTTGTGCAGCACATCTGAAATACGGGCGATCACGAGGTCGTCCACGAGCCCATTCACCACCTCGTCGTGCTCTGGGCAGTCCTCCTTGCTCCGCTGCACGACCACGGGCACACTATCGAGATCTGCTGAGCCCAGATTGTACGTGTAGTACATGCGATTCGGCAGAAACAGCTCGGATCTTGACGATGAAGCACCGGCATTCGAGTCTTTGTCAGCCAGCTGACACCCGTGCAAGTACACCAGACGGCCCATTCGCGTCTGGAACGATGGTTGGGACGACGATGAAGACGACATTGGCTTATCGCTGACCTGTGCTTTCTGCTGCTGCTGCTGTTTGAGCTCGGCTGTGGTCTGCTCCAGCTTGGCTCGCTCGCGCTTGAGCTGCGCCAGGAGCGCGAAGTCCAGGCCCTTGACGAGATGCGTGTGCTCCAGATCGCCGCCGAGGAACTTGGTCTGGTCCGCATTCAGGTGTGCATACGCTCCCACATCGTCCGTGCCCAGCTCCTTCTCGCGTTGTCTGCGTTCTGCGGCGCGATCGACCACCACAGGCGCCTTTGGCTTGGTCGTCGTCTTATCCTCGCTGTCGTGGCCTGGTTTCTTGCCCTTGTGCTTCGGTTTCTTCGCGACCAGCTTGCGGATACCGTCCAGATCCTGCTCCGACAGATTGCGCTTGCCTCCGTAGGACCGTCCGCCCTGGGAGCCGCCTCCATCACCACGCGCAGGCGTCGCCAGCAGCCGCCGGAAGTCGTCCTGGTTCATGCTTCGCTTTGTACTGTAAAATGAAGAGCTACGTTCAATCCCACCCTTAAATAAGGCATTTTCCTACGTATACACCCTTATTTAATCGTGTTGGCATGTAACCAACCTTGTTCTGGTAAATGAGAACGTATCTGCGTGTCAGCAATCTGGCGTGATGCCATTCGAGCTCCTCCCCCCATCAGCCCAAGAGAAATCTTCTGCCATGGCTGTGCGCTCGCTGTCTCTGCTCATGGCAGCCTTTGCGGCTGCGTTGGCTCTGTGCGCTGGCGTGGCGCTCGCGTCGTCGGCCGACATCGAGAAGCCGAGCCAGGAGCTGGTCTTCGGCGTGTTCTCGCCGCAGTGCTTCGAGGCGTTCTTCACGCACCACGACTTCGCCAACGTGGGCTGCATCAAGTTCGTGGTCAGCAAGACGCTCGGGTACCTGATCATCGTGGGCAGCCTGATCCTCAAGCTGCCGCAGATCCTCAAGATCCTGGGCGCCAAGGACGTCACAGGGCTCACGCCGGCCTCGTTCTACATGGAAGTGCTGCTCTACGCGTCCAGCACCATCTACAACGTGCGTCGCGGCTACCCCGTGAGCACGTGGGGCGAGAACGTGGTCATCCTCGCGCAGAACGTGATCCTCGTGCTGCTCGTCTGGGCCTTCTACACGCCCAAGATCGGCATGGGCTCGCGCTTGGGACTCACCGTGTTCTTCGGCGTGCTGGTCGCCGGCATGTTCCTGCTGCCCACCGAGCACCTGTGGATGCTCGCCTCGGCCGGCATCCCCGTAACCATCGTGGCGCGCATCCCGCAGGTCCTCACCAACTTCAAGAACGGCCACACGGGCCAACTGGCGCTCGTGACGCTCACCATGAACTTCGCCGGCTCGCTGGCGCGTCTGTTCACCACGCTGCAGGTACGAAGGCCGACGTGGAGGAAGGATGATGGAACTTGGCTCCTACTGATCGCTTGCGTATGACAGGAAACTGGCGATCCGGTGCAGATCTGGGGTTTTGGCGTCGCCATTCTGCTCAACACGACGCTGGTGCTGCAGGTGCTGATCTTCTGGAGCGCGACCAACAAGGCGCTGGCTCAGGCCGCCAAGAAGAAGAAAGAGTAAGCGGCTTCCGCCAAGACAAAGGAAGCAAGTGGCTTTATAGCTTCAATGGAAACATGCATGGCCACTTTGCCTTCTTTAGCACATGCTTCATTTTGTGACGCGACGGCGTCGGATTGGATGCAAGCAGCACTGGTTCTGATTGGCAACAGATCACTTCACTTCAATGTTCGAGCCTCTGCCATGGGTTCAAATAATGCTGCTACCATTTCAATTGACTATTACTGCGGAGCCCCAATCTCCTGCTTTTGATCTATAGTTTGGTGAGATGTAGGCCGCTATGGATCGAATACTGTGGCAATTGCTGCTGCTTGATGTCTGAAAGAACTCCTTTCACGAGGAAAAGACCGCCCAACCGAACGAAGCAAAGCACACAGCCAGTGACCTGCAGCAGAGCTCCTGTCACAAGTCCATTGGAGTACCCCACGAGCAGCAGAGACCAGGCAAGAGCTTCCACGCAGAACAGACTCAGCAGTTGCGGTCGTGGCGAAGAGATCTTGAGCGTCACTGCGGTTAAAAGCAAGCTCATGTCCAGAGCGAAGGACAGCGAGATCCGATACAGCAATGGGAGCCCTTTGCAAGGTTCACTGCTGTCGGTGCGACTCCCACTCGCAGCGGCTTGTTCTTGAGGATAGCAGGATGTCAGAATTGGAGTGGTGTACATCAGCACGAGCAACTCGGTCGTGATTCCAGCATTGAGCAGGAAGCAGACCAGTTTAGAGCGATTCATGCTCTTTCTTCCGTTTCTGTTGGTTCTTTTGGACTTGGAAGCGAGTTGAGAAGTGAGGACCAACAGGACTCACTAGCTTTGTGGGTACATGCAACGTTATCAGACAGAGCCAAAGAGTGGCATCGCGTCTTCTGGCAGCCAATCCAGCGTCGCCAACTCACTCCACCATCGTTAACGCAGAAGAAGAGACATTGTAGCCTGGTCCGGCATGGAGAGCAGATGCTCCGTCTCTTTCTTGGCGTAAAGCCGAATAAGTCTGTGCACGAATGAACACAAGAAGCGGTAATTAAGATATAGCCTCTTGGGTGTGGACCCATCGTTGATGGAGTGAGTTGGCGACGCTGGATTGGCTGCCAGAAGACGCGATGCCACTCTTTGGCTCTGTCTGATAACGTTGCATGTACCCAACGAGGAAGTGAGTCCTGTTGGTCCTCACTTCTCAACTCACTTCCAGTTGAAAACATTAACCAAGAGAAGTGTCATGGACTCGATCGCAGCCTGGATCTCGAACACAATCACGCCGCAGTGCTACGACCCCTTCGTCTCGCACGTCGGCGTCGAGTGCACCCAGATCTCCATGACTCAAGCTCTCGGTCTGCTGACCATCATGGCACTTCAGCTGCCGCAATTCGTCCGCATCTTGCGAGCCAAGAGCGTCTCGGTCTCTCTCCGGCCTCGATCTACTTGAATGTGGCGGCCTTCGCTCTGAGCACGATCTTCAGCATGCGCCAAGGCTCTGCTTCGGTCGCCAGTGCGATCGTTCTGGTGCAGAACCTCGCAGTCATGGGCCTCCTCTGGACGTATCGCAAGCCTGAGCTTGCTGAAGGCACCAAGCGGGCTCTGGCGGAGCTGGTTGGCACGCTGGTCACTGTTGCGTTCGTCCTACCGGGAGAGCACCACTGGGTCTTGGCGTCTGCAGCCATTGGCTTGGCTGCTGTTGCTCCAATCCCACAGATTTTCATGAATATCCGGCAGAGCCATACGGGTCAGCAGTCAACGTTGTCGCTCGTGCTCCATCTTGCTGCTTCGTTGGCTTCCGTGGGTCTGCCCACGCAGGAACCGAGCAACCAGGTCCAAGTGCTGACCAGAGGCCTGACGAGTCTCTTCTACGCAACTCTGGTGGTGCAGGTTCTGTTCTACTGGGGAAACACCGACGTCGGCATCGCGGCTTCGCCCATGAAGAAGACCGAGTGACTGAATGAAAGGATACTCGTTCCTGAAGCCTTTTTGAACTCAGGATAGGACATTTGGGCAATCGAGAATTAACATTATACCTAAATCAGTTCTTCGTTTTCATTTCCTCTTCTGCGATGGTGAATTTACTGAGCTCATCCATCGAAGTGAGTTGTCGACTCCGGTTTGGCCACTCTCATTGCGATCTTTGCATCCTTTGTACCCACAATTCTGATATCGTAGAGGTATGACCTAGGCACGATGTACGCATCTCAATTGACGTCGCGATCACTGGTGCTTACATCGTGCCACTTGAGCATCACTGGGTCTTGGCGTCTGCTGCCATCTCACAGCTCATGGTGAACGTCCTGCAGAGTCACACGAGTCGATTGTCACTGATCTCGCTCATGCTTCAGTTCGTATTTTGGTCAGTCTCTGTGGGCATGTCCACACAGGAACCCAGTTGTTGGCTGACTGAGTTGCTGCCCCGAGCCATGCCGCCTCTTCTGGTGCTGCAGGTGCTGCCTTACTGGGACAATGCTGATGTCGCCGTTGCAATTTCGCCTAAGAAGACGCAGTAGTCACTCGATCAGTGAATTCCAGATGCCAATGATAGGATATCTGGGCAATAGTTAATGAACATGTTGCCAGATCAAACTAATAGATCAGTTCTTCGCTTTCCCTTGCCTGCTTGCCATTCAACCGCAGCCTCGAGGGAATGGCCAAGCGATACAATGGTTTGTTTGTCGAGGTTTGCATGTGTTCGGGGGGAAGATCGATCCATTGCAACATCCACATTTTCAATCACCGATTTCGAATCGCATAGATCACGAATTCATGTTCTTGATTCAGCCACGAGACCAAGGAACAGACCACTTACCAACCTCTGAGCGCATCCATTGTGTTGGAATGAGTTGTCGACTCTGGATTGGCTCCGGGAAGACACAGTGTCCCTCTCACAGTGGTCTTTGCACCCTTCGTACCCACAATTCTGATAACACCAGCACCAACGGCTTTAGCACAGCGGTATGGCGAGACACAGTTCATTATCCAACTCGCTTCCAAATCACAACTCAAACGTACTCACCATGAGCTCCGTTGCTGCAGACGCGAACGTGACCAAGGCGCTCGGCTCGCTAATCCTCGTACCGCAAATCTTCAAGATCATTCTCGCCAAAGATGTCTCGGGGCTTGCAGCGCCAACGATCTACCTGAACGTGGCTGCCTCTGCATGCAGCACAGTGTACACCATGCACCAGGGCCACCTCTGCAGCGCTAGCATGGTCATTTTCGTGCAAAACCTCGTGGTCATGGGATTGTTGTGGACATATCGCCAGCCAGATCTTGCTGAACGTACCAAGCGGACTCTAGCGGAGTTGGTTGGGATCGCGATCACCGTTGCGTACATCGTGCCGCCTGAAGAACACTGGTTTTTGACGTCTGCCGCCATCGGTCTGGCAGCTGTAGCTCCCATTCCACAGCTCGTCTTGAACGCCCAGCAGGGCCACACGGGTCGGCTGTCACTGATCTCACCCGTGCTTCAGTTGGTTGGCTCGCTGGTCTCTGTGGGCACGTCCACACAGGAACCCAGCAGCCAGGCTGAAGTGCTGGCCCAAGCCATGACACTGCTGCTGAATGCAGCTCTGGTGCTGCAGATGCTGTATTACTGGAAGACGACCATCTCTTCGTCCGCGAAGAAGACCGAGTGAAGTCATTCATCTAGCAAGAGCATGGCGTTTGATAAACAACAGTTAATTAAATAAAGACCTACATGAGCCACTAGGCGACCACCAGGGCCTGTTTGGCGTGGCCTTCTTCGTCCTGCTGCTTCGTGATATCCTCCTTCTCCTCTTCCACCTTCTGCTCACTGGATCCATCTCTGGAGAATCGACGCGTGCGCTGGATCACCTGCGGTCTCTTGGGCTTGGGCTGATTGAAAATGGACGGGTACGCGTTGGTGTTGAGGAACGTGATGGTCGCAGGCGAGCCCACGCGGCTGTGGTACCGCACCATTTGCACCGTGAGTGGGGCCTTGGGCGCCATGCTCTCGGCCTTCTTCTCCTCCTCCAGCTGCTCCAGACGGCTCAGCGACTGCACGTTGTCCACTTCCGTGCGCACGGCCTCGGCCAGCAGCTCGGCCTGCGTGAGTCGGTTGCATGGCTTGCCTGCCGGCGTCACCGGCTTCTTCAGTGCCGCTTGCGTCACCTTCTTGCGCAGCTCCGACGACACCGAGCTCTTCCGCGCCGTCGACGTGCGCACCGTCGGCCCTTCGTACTGGAACGCAGCGGACGGCGTCGTGGGCAGACTGATGCCGTTGGGTTCGCTTGGCTGGAGCGCAGGCAAAGCCACGCGCGGCTTCTTGGGCGCTCGGATCGTCGGCTCCTTGTAAGAGCCCGACTGCGTAGACACAGAGCCATCAGTCAGTCAGGAGCTGTGACCAAAGCCATGAGGTCGCATTGTATTGATACCTGCAGCGGAGCTCTTCGCTTGCGCGTGGGCTCGTCGTCCTGCTCATCGTGCACTTCGTCATCCGGTGCCTCCTCCTCGTCAAAGTCTTCATCCACCACGTCTTCCTCCTCTGTCAACAGCCCAAGAGCGCCATCAACACCATTGAATGAGAGAGAGCGATGCCGCATGAGCCTACCATCTTCCGTCGAGTAGTCTTCGTCCTCCTCGTCCTCGTTCCAGGCGTTCTGGTTCCAGAAGCTCTCGTCCGCCTCGGCCTCCTCCCCCACCAGCTTCCGGATGCGCGTTCCTCGAGAGCTGCGCGCCGGCAGCGCCCTCCGCGTGGCCTCCGGAGCCTCCGCCGTCTTGGCTGCTGACCTCCTCGCCATGTTGCTTCTCTAAAACTGCGGTCTTTCGTATAGTTACCGCGTTTTAACCTACGAATTAGAATCTACATTTTCCATGAAAAACTTCGCATTCATTGGTTGAAATTAATTCCCAGAGAGTAAAAGTTAGAGCCACGGCATGAGCGTGACCTGGTCGTAGATGGCTCCATTGCGGTTGAGCACGAACTGGATGTCCATCTCCTTCTCCGTCGAGGCCACGCGCAGGTAGCCCCAGTCGTTGACGTGGCTCACGCTCCAGTTGCCAATGTCGCTCGAGAAGCCCTGCTGCTCCAGGCCAGCGCCGGCCGAGCCCACGACGATGTGCACGGGGCCCTGGCCGTCGCTCGTGCACTCGCCATTGCGCACGGCGCAGCTGCGCTCGTAGGAATGCTGGTGGCCCACGAGCATGAGGTTCACGCGGTGGTCCCAGATCAGGTCCTCCAGCTCCTCGCGCATGTGGACGGCCACCTTGAGATCGGCCTGCTCGCCCATCTGCGTTGTGTACATCATGCGGTGGGCCGTGAGGACGACCCACGGCGTGACGGCGCGGTCTACGCTCTTGAGGTCCTTCTCCAGCCACTGGTACTGCGGCGAGCCGCGGCGCCAGTCATGCTCGGACGAGATCTGCACAACGTGGACGCCGGCCGCGTCGAACGAGTACCAGTAGATGCCGTTGCCGTTCTCGGGCGCATGCCAGCGGTGGTACATGGGCACAGAGCACTCGCCGCTCGAGTCCTCGCCGTAGTTGGCCCAGTCCGGATGGAAGTCCTGTCGGCCGTCGGCCGCCGCGGCGCCCGAAGGATCGTGGCCCGTGCCGCCCGTGAGGTAGTCGTACTCGTGGTTGCCGATGCTCACCATGTACGGCACTCGCGTGGCCACGGGCTCGATGAGGTGGAAGAACTCGTCCCACATGTGCGCGTGGCCGCGCGCGTAGCTGATGTCCCCGAAGTGCAGCAGGAAGTCCGTGTATCCTCCGCTGAGCACGTCCTGGTACGTGCGCATGGCCGTGGACGTGGCCGAGGAGCCGCCGTCCACGCCCATGTCGGCGTACGCGATGAACTTGGCCGTCTTGACCGACGCCTTGGACCGCGACTGGAACGACGTCACGGCGCTCCAGCCGTCCTGGTCGTTGCCGAACTGGTAGAAGTACGTCGTGCCCGGCTGCAGCTGCTTGAGGATGACTTTGTGCATGAAGCCCGGGTCGCGAAACCAGACCTGGGTCGTGAAGTTGGCCGGCTCGTGGCATAGATCCGAGGCCGCGTACGTCGTCGTGGAGCCGCTGGCGCTCTGCGTGAGCGCCTTGGGGCCCAGACCGAACTTGACCTGCGGCGTGCGCGAGGAGCCCGAGTTGAACATGACCGCCATCTCGTCGGCGTGCTGCGTGAACGCGATGTGGCCGTGCTTGGGCGCGTTGAACGACTCTGTCATGTCCACGTCCAGCTCAGCCACGACCTTGAAGTCGCTGAGCTCCGGCAGGTAGTTGAAGTACCGCACCTTGTACGTGCAGCGCATCATGTACAGCGCCGGGAAGCGCACCGAGTTGGGCATTGCGTCGTGATGCGCCGTGCGGCGGCGCATGAGGAAGTCGGCCTCGAACGTGGTCGGGCCGCAGCTGAGCGCCACAAAGTCCTCATCGTGCGGCGTGGCGATGTCGTGCCAGGCGACGACCAGGTCCTCTCCGTCCGCAATGGCCGGTGGGTACGCGACCAACGAGGCCGCCTTGCCTGCTTCATCATCCTCATTAGTGACAATCGGACGGCGCGCAACGCTCAGATCGGCCACGTCGCTGTGCCAGACAGAGGACCGCTCCACCGCGTCGCCGTACTGGTAGCGGAGCGGGGGCTTCTCCCCCAGCGCCCCCGGCGCCAGCAGAGCCAGCAGCAGAGGCACAGAGAGCAGCAGATCCGAGACGCACCGCATTCCGCTCCTGGAGATTCTTCCGAGATGGAGATTTCTTTCCTGTCGCACTTCAACCGTCCCCCAATGTGGCGGATGCATTGGACCAATCAACGTAGCGCATCTTGTTTTTGTGAAAATTGGAGTGGACCACGTTATTTACTGACCCAAACGAATTTCGTAGCGGACCGATCGACTAAGCGCGCCTATGGACCGCTTCTCTCGTGCAATGCAGCTGACTGCTGTTTCGTATAGTGTATAGTATCTTTCAAAGCAGAAACCGCAGTGGCTATATAGGTGGCGTGATTATTTATAATATGGAGGCTACATGGGGTTTCTTCTTCTTCCAGAAGAGATCACAAGCGAAGCCTCTGCCGCACAGTCCAGCGAAAGTCGGAACCGAGTCTCCGCATTGGACCGCCCTGTAAAAGGGCGCGACTCATCGCGCGCCGTTTCCTAACGACCCGCTAACGGTGGATACGCGAACGTATCCGACTGGCATTGGTAACTTTGGATAAGTTAGACTCCTCTGATTCTTATGCGGTTCATATGTGCATGTGTGGCCTCATCCGCCACCACCCAACAAGTTGCCATAGGCGGTAAGGATGCGTATGTATTGCCTTGCCTTTACGTGCCATGGATCTATACGAGGCAAGATAAAAAAGATTTGGTTACTGAGATGATGCCAGTGGGGCGTAATAGTGGCCGGTAAGGTACACTATTGATATGGCGCAACTCAGGAGGATGCGCCTTGAATATGCGAGGTTCGAGATTGCGGCAGAGCACCAAGGATTGCAGAGGATGGAGCGCATGGCTCCAACGGGAGGGAGGGAAGTGATGCCAACCCATGCGTTGGGGCTCTACCCGTCCCATCGCTGCGGCATGCAGTGGGACAGATCTTTCGCGCCCTCCCCATGCGCTGCGATCTTTACATGCACTCCTCCAGCGTCACATTTTTTTCTCTGATCCGGTGAGAAGGCCGCGCCGCAAGAGATAAGATGGTAAGGGAGGATGGAGGATACTGTGGATGCGCCGCAATTGCGCTTTGCCTGCGCGGTGGCGCATGCGCTTCCAAATCAAAAAGAGCAAGATCCAACACCTGGGATCCCATACCGCGCGTTCCGTCTGAGCAAAAATGTTCCAGTCAACTTCCGTTCGCTTTCCACGCGAGTTCCGGCGCTTCCGGTTTTCTTCGCCGCCGCCGAGCTCGTCGCATAGTGGGGACAGGTTGGGCATTTGGATGCCGTGCACCCATCGCGGCCGCGATCCGCAGCCGCGTTGGCTGCTCGCGCATCGCATGGACTGGGCCGCATCGCGCGGCGCACCAGCAGGTACACGGCATGGTATTCTCCCGCCACCTTCGTCCGCAGCTGCGGACCAGCAGGGCCGTCCCACGAAAGCGACCTGGTTGCCACCTCTTGGGGTTTCGCACGCACGTTTTACCGGGAAAGGAACAGAAAAATCTCACAGACCGCGATGGATGCTTCTTATACTTGTATGAACCCATTGGCGGCCGAGCGGGCGGGCGCGAGCGAGCGAGCGACCACTGCAGCCTCATGAACAAGCCGGAGTGCTTTGGCATCCGCCTATTGATAGCTAGACATTCGGTTCCATGCAAACCCAACGCCATCCGCCGCCCTCCACCACTTGCCTCCGCGTCCGTCGGGCAGCTCCAAAGATCCATCCAAGCCGCAATGGACGTTGCAATCTTGTCCTCGTCCACGTCTTTGCTCCATTGCCTGCCACTTGCCACGTCTTTCCGGCAAACTTGCCTCAACTTGCATAGAGCTACCTGAGTTTTTATAAAACGGTAATTTACTGTCCCACTGCTGCGGCCAAGAGGTAAATTTGGGGTCGGGGGAGTCCCAAATCTTCAACATTCGTGTACCCTGTGATTGTGTCCTGCGACATACGCACCATCTTCGTTCCTCTGCCCAGCTATTCCATCTTGACCAGAAAGCTTGACCTTTAGCCTTCATCAGCTGGTTGGCCTGTCAGCCATCGTTTTTAGTGGGCATCCTACAGCTGGACAGCTGGAGCCATAGAAGGGAACAGTCCTGCGCTCCATCCGATTTCCTGGGGCGGCTTTCCGAGCCACACATCTGTCAAGCGCCTGTAATCTGGGAAAGACTGCAACTTGTGCGGTTGATGCCAGTAAGAAAGCCCCATACAATGGTCAGGATCCCCCACCTCAATTCAACGGTTTGATGGAAAAGACCCGACAAGACGTGGGTTATTTTTACTGTAGTTGCGGTTGGCGTGAATGCAGCCAACGAGAGGAACACAATGCGAAAGGAGCAACGCTCGCTCAGCTGCGCTCTTCCTCAATCCCACTGCTGCAGCGGCGCGACTGAAGTGAAGCCGGCCGTTAGAGTGGAGTAATTTACCGTTCCCGAAACCTAATCCCACGTTGTTTTATCCGTTTTTTTCTGCCAAAATCGCATCAGGCCAGATGACACGATGTGACAACGTGGACCTAAAATGATGGAAACGTGGGGAGGGGTTACGCATTTTTGTGTGTGCGCCCAACTGCCTGCAATTTATCGAATAACTTACTTCCCTGTCTAGACGCCAGGCAGCCACTGCGGAAGGGCCGTTGGTAATTTTTTCTGTTTCTATTATACTCTGCGGCGGCCGGTCGGTCCCCTCCCCACTGGCGTATGCGTCTCTCTCTTTTCGGATTCCAAAGTATGTATTGTGTGTGCCCTTTTGCGGTTTGTTCTCCCAAGCCAAATGGCCATCCACTGGTCGCGTTCATTTTCCAATTTCCCGTTGACCGACGGCCAATCTCAAAGCAAGCAACCAAACGCTCGCCACAGCCTCAGACAGCAGCTGGGCCCTCAACCGGAGTTGTGCACCTCTCGCGTCCGGTCTCTGCCCCGCGTCCTGTTTTTCCCCAAAGTGTGATTTAGGATTTTTTCAGCATATTTTACGGACCCATTCGCGGCACCTTCTACGGAGTTGGAGAGCAAAAGCAGCCCCACCATTTCTCAAACCGCAGCCGAGACCCCACTCATGGTGTCTTCTCCGCGTGAAATCTCGTCCGATGGCCAAGGCGCCTTGACGCCCACGACCGCCAGTGTGGTCAACAAGGCGGCCGTCGAGTTTATCACCAACCCGACCGAGGGCGCCACACCGCGTGTGTTGGACGCCGTCGCCGCACGGACCCCGTGGGCCAACCTCAGTGTGGACACGGCACTCTTGGAGGACAGTCCAGCATCGCCCGCCTCTGCGGCCGCCACTGCGGCCGTTGGCGCCACCAATGCCGTCATTGCGGCATCAGCCACTTCATCTCTGCGGTCCGGATCGTCCAGCCACACGACGCTACCTCCAGGCATCCTACCGGAGCGCTACACGGCCGATCTGTCCCACTGGCAGTCACCCGCCGACCTCCCGGAACGAAGACTCATGGTGCAGCGCATCATCGCCATGACGCGCAACAAGCGACTCGAGGCAACCGCAGCCGCAGGAACGACGCTGGACGCGGCGGCCAACGCGTTCACGGACCGCACGCCGTCGCTGGCCAAGCGCATCGAGCTGTCGCTGTACTCGCGTGCAGCGTCGTTCAACGAATACAGGGATCTGAACACGCTGCGCCGCCGTCTGCAATCGTTGGTGTCGCTCAGTTTCCACGAAGCCGCGGTCTCGCGCCGCGTGGCTCTGGCCGCGCACTCCAAGACAAAGCTGGGCAAGCGCAAGCTGGTCCCGGGTGTGACGCCGTTTGGTGTGCCACGCCTGACCATCAAGCGACCGCGCGCCGGCATCAGCGCGATGGTCACGCGCAAGCCCTCGCCGGTGCTGGCCACGGGCTGCTCGAGCCCTGCTGCTCTCTTCAGCATGAATCAGGACGTGCTGCAGAACATTTTTGCTTATTTACCTGGTCGTGAAACCATCCGCTGCTGCGCGATCAACCGCTTTGCAGCCAACACGCTGCCCAGCTGCGTGTACTCGCTGGACGTCGAGATCAAGCAGATGCAATACGCCTTCGACGCGTCGCGCTCCCAACCGGCCTTCCTGTGCCGGTACGACAACCTGGAACAACTGAATATTTATAACGAGAAGAAGCTCTGCGACCAGACGGAGGCCGGCCCCTCGCTGCATGCCTGGGGCTGCAGTGAATTGGACATTTCGCACGACAACCTGGGCGAGGACGTGGTCAAGTCCCTGGCGGAATCCATCGAGCGTGGCGCCTGCCGGCGGCTGCGGTCGCTGCGCCTGGTATCGGTCTTCACCAACACCTGCCGAGGCAACGCACTGCACATGCTGTGCGCCGCGCTGGTCAAGGGCTCGTGTCCGCAGCTGGAGGATCTACTGCTGGGCGGCAACGGCTTTTCAGATGTGGGCACAGTCGATGTGGCCTGGCTGCTCAAGGTCGGCTCGCTGCCAAACCTCACGCGTCTGGACATCCGCCGCAACTACATTGGCGAGTCAGGCCTCAAGCGCATCATGGCCGCGCTGTCGGCCGGCCGCTGCCAGAACCTCAAGTATTTATGCATGGGCGGCAACATCATCACGGACAACTGCGTGACGCCTGTGGTCGAGCTGCTTTCGAGCTCGCTGTGTCCGCAGATGCGGTTTCTGGGGCTCGAGGACAACTTCCTGAGCGCTCGCGGCGTGCACTGCATCATCCAGGCCGCAGTGGCCGGTGGCATGATGCCCAAGGTGCACCATGTGTCGTGCGACGGCCGCACGGGCGAAGAGGACGCCGACCACGCTGCCGCGCCGATGACCCCCATGGCCCCAGCCGCGTAAAGGCGCGGAGGTTGCCGCAGCTGCGCCACTTTACTCTTCACTGCCCCGAATCAGATGGCAAAATCAAAAACAAATTGTCGCTTTCGATATTTCATAAAGTACAGTAGTTATACCGAAGATTGTGAATTTTAGACAAATATATCACATTTAGTTTACTTACAAAATCGATAAATTACCTTTTGGGTTGAAACTGCTGTCAAGTGAAATACTGTATTAACCGATACAAATGCACGTGATATCAAAGTTACGAACTCGTCTGCTGCGTTTCTGCCGTGGCTGCTGTTAGATCGATCGTAAAGCATGTCGTACTTCATCCCGCCCGTGAACTATGGCATGGTGGAGGAGGACCTCTACCGCTCCGGCCAGCCCAACGAGCTCAACTTCCCGTTCCTGGAGCGGCTGCACCTGAAGACCATCATCTACCTGGCGCTGGAGGAGCCCAATCCGCAGTTCCAGAGCTTCGTGGAGGAGCAGGAGATCCAGCTCATCTTCCTGGGCGGCAACACGCGCATGGAGAGTCGGCGGAAGGCCTGGGAGCCGCTCTCGGAAGAGACTGTACTCGCGGCGCTGGACATCATCCTGGACCGATCCAACTACCCGCTCTACATCACGTGCCATCTCGGACGCGATCGAACGGGTGCGTGGCCTTCGATATCTTTACCTGGTGCCTTTGAATCATGACGCACTGTGCTGATGGTGAATGTAGGAGCTGTCGTGGGCTGCATGCGCAAGATCCAGCAGTGGCACTTGTCCTCCATCTTTGAGGAGTATCGCCGCTTCGCTGGCAGCAAAGTGCGGCTGCAGAACGAGCAGTTCATTGAGCTCTTCGACACGGACCTCGTGACGATTCCCATGAATCCGCCGTCCTGGATACGCAAGCAGCACTAACTAGATAGATAAGACAACACCTCTGCATGTTCCTTTCTGTTCTCATCCTCTGCTTAGTAGTGAAGAACGAGCGACCAACAAGCATCAAGACCAACGCCATATAGAGAAGTCTCATTAATTAGCGAAGCAGAGACAGACGCACCGCGATGGCCGGACGAGAACACAAGCCATGGGTCTTGCAACGCTGAATGCGCGCTTCTGCTTCTCTCTCCTTCAGACTCGCTGCTTAGAAGCCGCCCACCTGCTCAAGCGCGCAATCGATCTGGTCCTGGTCTTCCAGCTCCAACTGTCGGATGCAAGAGGCATGAGTATCGCTAGGTAGAAGAACCCGTTAGAAGACTGAGCACGTACCATCTTGGGCGTCTGGTCGCCGCTGATACGCGTGCCGTCGAGCAGGAAGCGGAGTGCCGAAGGAGGCACACCCTTGCGCTGCGCGTAGGCGCTGAAAATTTTCTCCATCTTGGTGTTGGGCTTGACCTTGAAAAACGTCTCTTCACCCGACTGCAAAAGGCCACAGAACCATGAGACTCACACCCATGCACCCTCCAGAGGCCACACATGCACACGCACTTGATCCTTCACACGGATCGTGATGGCTTCCGTCTTCTTCTTGTCTTCGCCGGCGGCGTTTCCATCGTTGGGGATTTCTTCCGACATGGCTGCTCACAAACTAGACAGAGACACGCACACTGTCAGCTCCAGAGCTCAAAGCACAGCAACAGCAGGCGGAGGAGAAGGATCCGGAGAGCGAGAGACGCACGCGCGCGTCCTCATCGACCGTGTGCGTCTTCCCCCGCCGCCTCCTTCTCCCGCTCTCTCCATCAGGTCTTGGAAACGCACCGTTCGCTTTCTTTCCTTTTTGCTGGCTAAAAATGAGCTTGGGTCTTGGGCCTAGAATAAGGTCCAATCTGACCCTTAATGTAGGATCGCGACCTGCACGCATTTCCGCCCGTAACAACACAAGGCGAGCGAATATGGTGAGTCCTTGGGCGTCTCGCAGTCCCTCTCTCGCTCTTGGATGCGGATAGACGCTGGGGATCTGACCGTGTGATGCTTGTGTAGTTGCCTCTTTCCTTGCTCAAGACTGCGCAGGGCAACCCTATGGTGCGTTGGCTTGATCCTGGCTGCTCAAGGGGAGCGACTCTAACAAAGACTCTTGCTTGGCTCTATAGCTCGTGGAGCTGAAGAATGGCGACACGTACAACGGCCACCTTGTGAACTGCGACACATGGATGAACGTCAATCTGCGTGAAGTCATCTGCACATCCAAGGTACGTACGCATTGTTTGCATAGAGAGGTGGATTGGGGTCATAGGGCTTATCAATGGGGCTTTTGTGGTCATTTGTAGGACGGCGACCGCTTCTGGAAGATGCCCGAATGCTATATCCGTGGCAACACTATCAAATACATTCGTGTTCCCAATGAGGTACGTACTTCCCCATTGACACTCGCATTTTGGCGGCCCAGCTGACTTATTCCCGTCCTATAGATTCTGGATATGGTTCAGGAAGAAGACTTCTCCAAGCGAGGTATGTATCACTTATTCTTATTCTCTATGGCGGATCGCATGTCCTCACACTTTTGTGTGAATAATAGACCGCCAGTCTTTCCGTGGACGTGGTCGCGGAGGCCGAACTGGTGTCGGTGGCCGTGGTGGTGGCCGTGGCGGGCGTGGCGACGATAGCGGACGAGGTGGTCGCGGAGGCGGCGGCCGAGGCCGTGGTGGTGGTCGTGGCGGCTACCGTGGTGGCCGAGGCGGTCCACTTGGTGGTCGCGGTGGTGCTGGCGGCCGAGGTGACTAGTTTATCCAAGATCATGGCGGATCCACCGAAAGGCCACCTACATGATAGGAAACTCCAGAGTAACACTAGTGGAATAATGTCAATGCGGAGAGGCGGCTGAGAATACAAAATATATTTTGAAGGCTTTCGTTGGAAAGTCGCACGCATATGCGCGTCCTCTTACTTGGCCTCACCGCTGGGGCCCTGCGGGTTGTTCTTAATCAAATAAGCGGCTAACCATTCGACCGGGTTCGGCGGTCGCTCCTTGACTAACGCCGACATGCCCTGCAGCAAGATCGGCACGACAGTCTGGTCCAGGTACGCGCGGATAGGCAGCGACATGGCATCCATCTTCTGTTGCACGTTGTCGGTAGCCTTTTCAGCGCTAGCGGTTTCTTCCTCAGCGGCAACATCCTTAGCTGCCGCAGGTTCTGGGGTAGGAGCCTCAGGTTCTTTCTCCTTGCTCTCAGCCACTGGTGCGTGGGATTCTTCCTCGGCGGGCGTCTCCTTGCTCTCGGCCTCTTCAGCCGGCGGCGCTTCCTGATGGTCCTGGTGCTCTTCAACCGGCTCGGTCACTTCCACCTTAGCTTCGGTTTCTATACAACCACACAGTCATCAGTCACACGAACCATATCCCTGTCAGTCTACCAAGCGGATCAGTAGACAAACCTTGCGGGGCGTCGTCCTCCATGGCGGTCGGTCGGTCTGATCAAGTCGAAGATCACAAAGTGAGCCGCCAACAGAACAGCAAGAGCACGACCACGTACAACAGGCGCCAGCCGCCTGCCGCCAAAAAACGAAAGCAAAACCCCCTCACATACAAACTGCCAGTGAAAAGAAAAACAAAACCCACGTAAAAAACCGGCGAACTTAACGCAATCCGAAGAAAACCGTCGCATGGCAAGCGAACTTAGCGCGCAAAGAGGCGTCCGAAAGGTCGTGGGGTTCGTATTTATTCATTCGATCGTTATGAATGCGATCTATCGCGATGACGAAGGCGGTGGTAGCAAGTGCTGCATCTCAATGCGACGTATCGGATCGCCTGTGATAGGGTTCACACCATCACGTGAGTTGTGGTGCTGCAGGTTCGTGGCGCGCACAAGTGCGCGGTGCTTGACCGCTGCGTCGGCCGCCGCGAGCCGCTGACCGTCCTTGCCGTCGCAGTACTGGAGTGTGATGGGGTTGAATGCCTCGCCTCCCTTATTGCGCCGAGCTTTGGACCCTTGTTGTCTGTAGAGCTCGTACTTCTTCTCCTCCTGGGCCGAGGCGGCGTCCATGTCCTTCCACCGCGTGACCTCACGTTGCACTGCGTCAAACCGCTTGCGCTCCTGCTGCATGCGCGTGCGCATCGTCCGTTCCTCACGAACTGCGCGCTCTTCTCCAGCCGTGTCCGAGTGGAACCGATCGGCGTCGCTCATGTGGCCCTGGCTCTTGGGCTCGTACACCAGCATGGCGCTGCCCGTGACAGACGTGTCGATGCGCACGAATCCTTCCTTGCGCTGCCGCAGTCGGTCCTTCTCACGCAGCTCCTTGTCCTTAATCGCCAGCCGCTGCTCCCGCGAGCGCGCCGGGATATTGTTGAACCCCGTCACCGTCGTCGTCGCAGGCATTCCGGTCGCAGTCTAATGAGGCTATGAGAGAAATCCAAGACGCAAAGAAATAGATTATTTATAAGGGCGTTGCGTGATAAGTGAGTATTTATAAGTTGGATATGAGGGTTTTAAGTTAGACAAGAAAGATCGCCATATGCATGAGAAAAGATCAGAAGAAAGTGAAGATGCACGTCTCGCTGTTCTCCACGAGCGGCACCACGGCGTCCTTCCAGCTCACGTTGGTCGCGAACTGCGCTCCGACGGATGGGAACGCGTGCGGAGACACGTCCACGCCATTCACGTGCGTGAGGAACACCTCCTGGCCACGCATGCCCGCCTCAAAGGCCGGAGAGCCCACGACGGCTTGCACGACGATCCATCCGTCCTGTTGGCGCAAGGGCTTGAGTCCCAGCGTTCCGTGGGCCTTGGTGACCGTCACGGTCTGCTCGCAGTCGAAGCTGAACCAGAGCCGCACAGCCTGTACGAACCCTCGCTGTGCGTCACTCTCACTGAGCTGGTATGCACCTTCGTAGAGCACACGCATGCCCAGTTGCGAGATCGCGCTGGGGCAGGCGGCAGCTAGCGGCAGCGTGACCGTCTGCATGCTCAGGATCGTCACTGGCTTGCCCATGCGGCGAAAGCCCGCGATGTAGTCTCTCGCACGGTTGGTCGTGAGCAGAACGTCCTCGTACTCAGCTGTACTGGGTCTCAGAGAGGCGTGGAGCACTGAACTGGTCACGGGCACCTTGTGGTCCTTGACAATGATCGGCGTCCACGTGCCAATGTGGATGTACGGCTCCTGGTACGTCGCGGGTGCAGCCACGCGGTCGGCTGAGGCGCTAGGCGAGTAAATGCTTTGCAGCGTAGTCGGTCGTCTATAGATTGATCGCAGGGTTTGTTAGCGGCTGGCAGCTTTATAATGCCATAGCAATGAGACGCACCTGGCAGCCTCAACGGATGCGCTTGTACGGCGAAGACCGCGAATCGCGCGGTCGGTCTGCACCATGAGGTCGCTCATGCGCCTCAGTGGGCTGCAGAAGATGTCCAACGCCCATCGAGAGTCCTCCGTCACGTGGGTGGCCGCGTCTTCTTGCGCTGCAGCTTCCAGGTTGTCGCCGCTGGGCAACGCGTAGAGCGCGACGTCGCTCGGCGAATCAATCGCGAAGAGCTCCTCTTCCGAGTACAGAATGCGCGCCAACTGCATTTTCACATCGCCCCACACGCCTACACTATCAATGGTCGCGACGGCGAACTCAAAGCACCCGTCATTCTTGCACACGAGCACGCGCACCATAGAGAGAGATCCAACGACTGCGTCGCTTCGTGATCCTTAAATGGCGATCGTCTCAGTTCGAATTAACGGTTAAATGTTAGATGATACGAACCTGCACATCCATGGAGCGCCTGATGATGGTTGCAGGTTACGCTTGTCAAGACCGGAGGAATGGAGCGGTCGATGGCGCTAGCGCTCTACAGACGCATCCTGCGCGAAGCGCGAGGCTGTGCGTGAGGCTCTTTGGTCTGTCCTCCCCATAGACTGCGTGTGTGACGTCTCTGTGGCGCTTGTCTCTCTCTGTTGCAGGGCAGGGCGGAGCTATGGAACAACAGTGGATCTACCGAGAAGCAAGGTTTGGCATGTGGATGGACGTTCGAGGCTCAACAGAGAAGTTCACTATGGCGTTCTGCATGACAGAGAGCGGTTTGAAGAGAACCGGAGTATGAAGGACCCGAGACAGATCGCAGAGGCCATTCGTGCCGGCTGCGCGCAGGTGGACATTGCGCTGCATTACCAGATCCCGTACCCACGGCCGCACTACGTGGACCCGGGCACCGTGGGCGGGGACAACGACTTCCGACGCCGCTCTGCGCGCGGAAGAGTGAACGGCACCAAGAGCCAACGCAGCAGCGTGTCCAAGCAGTTCCGCACGCCACACAAGCTGTGAATTGGATGGAAGACTCAAGCCAAAATGGAGTTCAGGAGCGAAAGGAAGTCATTTATATAATATTGTACGTAGCTTTCCCTAAAGTAAAGCTCTTCTCTAGCGATCAACAGACAGACAGGCTCGCATGGGCCTTGATCGCTGCATCTTCCATTCCTTGTCCCAATAGATAACAGTTGTTCACGCGGACGACATCAATATACAGGAAAGTGGCTTCGGCTCACAGCGCCACAAGCAGCACCGAGTAGATCGTGCAACGCTCCATGGCGAATAACTGCTCGATGGTGATGTTGAAGCCCACTTCTTGCATGCGCTCGACCAGGTACACGGCCTGTTCGTCCGTGCCGTCGAGGTCGTAGAAGAAGTCGCTCGTGATGGACACATCGCGTCGCTGCAGCTCGCACTGCCAGATCTTGAGCAGGATCTGTGCAAACATGGGCACATTCGAGTGGCGCGGCGGCTTGGCCAGCAGACGCATGGCGCGGCGCGAGGACGCCGCGGACGAGGACGCCACCATGGCCTTGAGAGTCGAGCCCATGGCCGAGAGCTTGGCCGAGGTTGGCGAGCGGCGCAGCGACTTGGAAGCGGCCTGGTCAAAGCCCGACGACACGGGCGTGAGCGTAGAGATGCAGAGCGGGTTCTCCATGGTGGATAGATGGGAGGATGGAACGCGGCAGCAAGAGAGATCGACAGCAAATCGACAAATGGATCGAAGAGCAAATGGAGCTCCACGAGGAAGAGCGCGCGAGAGAAAAGTGACTTGGTTTCAGTATGCTCGCTCCCCACGGTTGTGGACTCATGGAGAGAGAGCACATCGATCCCTTGAGGAGGATGAGCGCCCTGTCTGCAGCCGCGTTTGGATCCCTATCCCTCCCCTCCGCCCCGTCGACCGCCGGCTTGTTTTTGCGCAACTGGTCCTCTCGAAGCTAATAGAAGGCCATATATACAAAGATGCAGTATGAAATGGAAAAATACGACAATTGGTGTGGGTGCAGCAGGTGCTGGTGCTTTGATTTGGTGGATAAAAAGGTGGAGTTTGCCTTGTTGGGTGAATTCACTTGTGGAATAAGGAGGAAATCCCCTTCTTTGTGGCTTTAACGCGAACATAAAGCCGGGCCAGGGAATGAATCCGCCTAAAGGTGATTTGAAGGTGCGTTACCGTATCTGCTCAGATTGTGACTGAGACAACAGGCTGATTCTTCCAGTTCCAACTGGAAAAACAGTTTGCTCCTGCTGAAGAATGTATTCGGTGGTTCTGCCAGTTGTCTTGTAGTTTGAAGCACACATTTAAGGATTGGTAGTTGAATGGCCTTTGTATGCACCAAAAGTTGATTTCAATATGCAGAATAAAAGACCATACAAAAATCAAGTATAAATTATGATTCTGGCTAAGTTTATACTTGATTCTTTTCGGACTTTCATTTTGTGAGAGCCCAATCTGTGGGCAGAATCAGATTGTAGGTACCGGGGTCAATGGATGAACGAACGGATTGGCTTGGGTACCACTGTTATCTTACGCTGGACACGCAGAAGAGGGGCGCCATGGACTCCCCTCTTTCCAGCATCGCCGGCCCCTGGGTTCGCACGCATGCGAGAGGAGAGGATATCCCAGACACTGCGGGCACCTCCATCAATGGGTGACAGCGCTCTGACGCTCTGTGCGCGTTAGTTGTCGCCCACAAATCCATCCCACGTGAGAGAGTCGAGATGTGTGAGCAGAATTAGGAATCTTTGTGGCGGTATCTACTGTACTTGTCCTATGTTGCCCTGGTGGGTCGGTCCGCTTGTTTATGCGGATTTGTTGCATACAAATGCGCTACAGGCGTGGGGGCTCAGACCAGACAGGTGAGTGTACACAGATGAAGGCCGAGCCCAACCGAAGAGACTGCCCGATCAGCTTGCACTTGACGAAGCTCCGCTTTCCGCTGTGGCACATGAAGGCACCTGCGTCAGGATCGCAAGAGTTGGAGAACAGAAAGGGAAAAGGAGGAGGAGAGGAGGAGAGGAGGAGTGACGAGGAGGAGCAGAGGAGTGTCCATGCAGCATATCAGGCAAGTTTTCCTTCAAGAGACGGTATCAGACCATCCCGACTCTTTCGTGTTTATTATACGAAATAGACAAAGTTTAGCTAAAATTGGTGTAATAGTCAATTCAACTATTATGTATTGCATATGTAGACATAATAATCAGGCCAGGTCGGGAGGCACGCAAGAGAGGATCCAGGAAGCCGTCGGATCGCAGTCGTCGTTGTCGCTGCTTGGAAGCCGCAACTCACGTACAATCGGGCCAGCCAGGCCGCTTGGGTCTGGCACTGAACAGCATTGCGTGCGTATTCTTCGTCTTCCAATACGACACAAACAATTAACTCAATGAGAAAGAGAAAGAAATAGGCAGCTCGTTTCATCTTCCGTCAGTTACCAATCGCAAGCAGTCGGTCGCGTAACTTATCCACTTGATCCGTCTCTTGCTATCCGCTTCAACGTGAAAATTCATGCAACCGCAGCGGATGTACAGTACTGAAGCGTACTGTAGATGCAGCCGGTCTCTGTTCCTGCGAATGACGAGGCGGACGTATGCCATGCGCGACAAGCAGAGACAGCGCCCATGCAGATCTGGGAGAATGGGTGCAGTTCTTTCTTCTTTATTAGAACGCGTCGCTCCTATTCCTCGGCTTCCTCGCCTTCCTCCAGCTCGCTCTCGTCCGACTCGGCGCTCTTGGCGGCTTGTTTCGCCAATAGCTTCCGTCGGGCCTCGCGGATAATGGCCTCTGCCTTGGCGCTTTCGTCTATTTCGGAAGCCAGCCGTGTCGTCGTGTCGGTGGCTGGCGATCCAGCCATGGTATCATCTAATGGCTCTTCTGCGAGGCTGGGGATGGGCTGCGCTTGCGCGAGCTTGTCCTTGGCGCGGCGCTTGGAAGATCCGGCCGAGCGCGATCGACTAGCGTGGCGACTGTGGCTGCGTTTGTTTCTATGGCTCGGACTTCGTGAGCGCTGGCGTGCGATCGAGCGTGATCGCGAGCGTCCGGCGGCTGGGACTTGCGGGGACGACGTGCTGCTGATCGTGCGGCGGCGCTTACGCGAGCGTGAACTTTCTTTCTTCGGCTTGACAAACTCGACCGGAGAAGCTGTGACATGCTGCAGGTGGCGCGCCTTGTTCTCGCGAGCCAACGCCACCAGCATTTCAAACACGGCACGCACAAACTCCGGAAACACGAGCTTCTCACGGCTGTGGGTGTCGTCTGCTTCTTCGTACTGACGAATGAGCTCTTCAAGTTGGCGTTCGTGCGCCTGCTGACGACTGGCTGCAGTATCTTGCGCAGAAGAATTCGCATTGGTAGCTCCTTCGCTTTCAGCTTCTTCTCCGTCTTCCGGTTTCTTCTCATCCAAAATAGCGTGGATGCCGCTTGTGAGAACTTCCGTGAAGTGCTCGTAGCTGCAGGTTTCGCAGACTTGGAAAGCGTTCGCGATTTTCAGGTATCCTTGCACGGCTGCCTCTGCAGGTTTGAGAGCTTCACGCAGCTCAGCCAGCTGCTTTTCGAACACGCGGCGTTGAGCTCGATCACTAAGGGCTTGTTCACTGTCCTGTACTTCTACAGCTGCCTCAACTGATTCTTCAGTCTTCATCATAGCCACAAAGTCCTCCCAGGATGAGCCAGCGGTCATTTTCTTGCTGGTCACCATTTCAGCTGCACGCTTTTCAAAATCCACAACCAGAGCCGCCTCCCGCTGCTTCTGCTTTTCCCGCTCTGCCTTGCGCAGCTTGCTTTCCTCAGCGCGCAGCTCGCGCAGGAGGTCTTCGGTCCATGTGTAGATGTCGTATTTCTCCACAACATCGCGAGCATCGCCCAATTCAGGTTTTGACGCTCCAATCTGATCCACAAGCTGCATCACCGACTTCTTGGAGTCACTATCGAGACCTCGAGACTTGCTAGGGAAAACCAGCTCCTTGGCCGTGGTCTTTTCGCGCAAAAGAGCGAGGAACGCCGTCTTGAATTCCTCCCGCCGCTTGGCCACATTCTGTTGTTGCTCTCGCAGCGCATCCTGCATGAACCCTTCGAATAAACTCTTCTTCTCACTCATCTCATCGATCGCCAGCCATCGCGAGTCCTTGCGCATAATCTCCAGCATCGGATTTTCCAACACGTCACTCCACGCCGCCATCGGGTCTTTGCTGCGCTTCAGCGCCCCAGGCACGATCAGTGACTCATACTGCGTCAGCAGAGCCATAAACTCTTCGCGAGTCTTCTTGACCTGCCTTCGTTTCTCGATCTTCTGCCGGTTGATTGCCTGTGTGCAGTACTCCGCAAAGGTTTGCTTCTTCTCGCCCACGGTCGAGAGCGCGAACTTCCATCGCGGGTCGTTCTCCCAGCCTTCCTTCGCGACCACGCGCTGAGCTTCCTGCCAACGCGAGTACTGCTCCATCTCCTTCTCCTCTAGAAACTCCTTGAACAGCGCCACACGCTCCTCGCGCGATAGATTCTCGTATTTCTTGGCCTTCTCTTCCGCCTCGCGCTTCTTGCGGGCGAGTGTCTTTTGCTCGGCTTCGCTCTGGGCCTTGGTGTCGACCTGCATGCTCTCCACTTCCTCACGCGCCTTCTGCATGCGGTACTCTTCCGGTTCTTCCCACACGCTGGCCTTGGTCACGGTGTTGTAGTAGTACGCTTGGCCTGTGCTCTCGTCCTTGTACTCGATCCAGAGGCCGCTGGTCGCTGATCCATTGCTGGTGCTTGATACTGATGCTGATACCACTGGCGCACGGACTTGTGGCGACGTCTCTGTTGGCCGCTCGTACGTGCTCACGCCTGTAGCCGTGCTATAGTAATACGGCACTCCCTGCGGAGTGCGCGCTTCCTGCCAGCCTACTGGAAGCGGCACCGCGACTGGCTGCGCACCATGGAAGCCGCTTTGCACGCCGTACGCAGCCATCGGCGACGGCTGCTGCTGCGGGCGTTGCGGTCCATAGGGACTGGGTCGTGCACCTCGTGCTGCGCCATTGATCGTCATCTGTGGACGAGCGTTAAACCCGGCGGGAGACGGCGGCATCATCAGAATGGGCGGAGGACCGCCTCCATTGCCCTGCAGCATGGCCGCCGGTCTAGGCGGCATGACCATTCCTGCGTGCATCGGTCTTGGCGGCCCCATCAAGTGCGGCGGGGGCCCGAGTCCGTGTCCTTGGCGCGGCTGCGACGGTCCGTAGCGGCTCATTCCTGTCTGCATATCACGTGCGTGATGATGCGGCCCATTCGGAGGCGGTCGGGCAAACGGCGCATAGGCAGAAGGAGGTAGCTGCTGACCTGATACGACGTGCGGAGGGAACGCAGGCCCACGCGGCGGCTGGTTGCTGCCTGCGAAGCTCATGGGACAGAGAGGTCGCAAGTGAAGCCAATGACTCTCTTTTTGCCCCAGGAGCGCGAGCCAATGGAGTCTTATGCAAAACCTCAAAACCTCGTCACTTTAGACCAGGTCGATGGAGGTTATTTCAAGCAAAAATCGAGGTTATAAATATCTCATTGCAATTTGCACAAGAGCAACATGGAGCCACCGTGCGGTCCGCCTCCTCCTCCGCCGCCTCCGCCAGGGACGAGTGGTCGCGGATATGGAGATGAACAGCCTCTGCCGCCACATTTACAGGCAATGATGAATCGCATGCAAAAGCATTTCAATCCGCCGCCTCCGCGTGAGCATCACGATCGACAGCAGCCGCACAACAACCGCAATCAGGGCCGAGGTGGTGGACGTGGCGGCGGCCGTGGTCGAGGCGGTCGTGGTGGCGGACGTGACAATCGCAACCAAGGGAGAGGCGGACGAGGCCGAGGCGGACACTATGCTCCACACCAGCCGCGTGAAAACCAGTCGTTCAACCGCAAGCGGTAGGCACCGAGCAGCTCTTGAGACTCTGTCTCATGGATTATTGACGCTCTGTGTGCGTGCTGTTGACTGTCAGGACGCGCAGCTCCGACGGCAGAGACTTCTTCCATCCTTCCTGCCTGGAGAACCCGTGGAAACACTTGGAAGCACCGCAATCGACGGGTATTGGGCAGCAGCAGCAGTGGACAACTCCTCCATCTGCACCGCAACCGACGTCCAGGATGGTGCCTCAGCAAGCACAGCACTCGTTCAACAAGTACATATCACGGCCTGGGCGTGTGCTCTTCCAGCCGTCGTTCCTCGCAGATCCATGGGCTGTCTTGAGTCGATAGAGAGAAGAACACGAACGCAAACCTGCTGATCAAGAGTGTGTTTGTTATTCGAATACTCTTCTTGAGTGCGACACTGATCGACTGTTTCAGGTGGAGCGAGATGGCAGTGATGAGCAATCAGGACGCAGCCGCAGTTGTTTAGACACCGCAAAGCCTCTATATGAGCAAATGTTCATGGCGACTAGCGCACAGTGAAACGTGTAAACCTGCAATGCGGATACAGCCACAAGTACTATGGCAGTTAGCTCTGGTGCATCTTCCTGCTCCGGGTTGCACACTATACATGGCTTTGATTGATTCGGCATATCCATGGCTTTAGCTCTTAAGAATAAGAAGACAGGTGTCCAGTATCAAAGACCCAAGTCAAGAAGATGCTGCCATTGTATCTGCGTCTGTATCCGTATGCGCTCTCGCTCATTGCCATCGTACGTCCTCTGCTCTGCGCTCTCACGCCAATCAAC
>JAADXR010000257.1:0-40810 GCA_023337935.1 Elongisporangium anandrum
CAGATTTTACGTCTCAACCCCAAGCCAACCAACAACAAGAAACCATGGTCTGGGCCATCAGTCGTGCGCTTCTGATGACAGCCGCGCTGCTGGGAGCTGTGCGTGCAGCTGATCCGTGGGGCTACCACGAGGACTCGCCCGTTCAGCTGGGTCCGTCCACCTGGAGCTCCATGTACCCGGCGTGCGGTGGCAGCCACCAGTCGCCCGTGAACCTGGAGTACGATGGCGATAGCGTCAACAACCTCTGGGGCACGACCACGGTCGCTCCGCTCAAGTTCAAAGGCGACTGCGAGCAGTTCAACCTCAAGACGCTCGAGGATCTGCTCAAGTGGGAGTTCGCAGGCTCCGACAGTAAGGAAGTCGCCTTGATGCTTGGCTAGAGCATCAACTGATGCTGAGTCTGCTTTTGAACAGAGTGTAAGGTCAGCCTGCCGCTGCGTGACGGCAAGACGTACTCGCTGGCTCAGTTCCACATCCACACCAAGTCGGAGCACACAATCAAGGGCCACAACTACAACGGCGAGATCCACTTCGTGCACACTGAAGACGGCGGCTCGGGTCTTCTGGTCACCGGTCTGCTGCTCAACGTGGATCCGAATATGGAAAGCAGCTGGGTCCAGAACCTCTGGCGCTCCATGAACAGCAGCAACGAGGCTGCGCCTGTGCCCGTTGATCTCTCGTACGTTGTCTCTCTCTTGCTCTAGTCACTGAGGTCAGTAGACGCTGATGGAGTAGTCTCTGCTTGCATAGGCTCAACTACGTGGACGTGCTTAACGCCCAAGTGGCCGGCAGCCACCTGTTCAACTACGCCGGCAGTCTCACGACTCCTCCGTGCTCGGAGATCGTAGACTGGTGGGTCATCAACAACCCGCTCTCGATCTCTGAAGACGAGTTCGAGCAGCTCAAGGAGAAGTACGAGGAGCGCCCGGCCGCCGACAAGGGCCACGACAACCGCCCCACGCAGCCGCTCAACGGCCGCAAGATCAACTACTACTAGGCCACTCATCCCCAGTAATAGCTGTACGACCTCCTTCCAGGCCAAAGCGTAGCCATCTGATAACTCATTTAGTAGGTAATATTGTCAGTTCTATCCGAGCACGGCTCGTTCATCGATCCGGTGTTAGTGTATTGAGCTTTGCATCGAAGGTCGATGCTGTGGAGGAGATAGTGATACTCTCATCTCATGAAACTCTATTGCGTTCCCTCTTGTTATCTTATGTGGTGCACATCACATTCAGGCATGCGTGTTTGCGGCGCAAATCAGCAGCAAGCATGCAGCGCACGGCGTGTCGCTACGCAGAGTCTGCTGCCGCGTCGCGCCGCGTGCGTCGCTCTCTATGGAGGCGCCGCCCATCCGCCTTATCAACAGCTGCGGCTCTGGGCTGCTCTGCTGCGGTGCTGGCGCTGGCAGACTCCACAAAAGAGGACCGAACGCGCGCTCAGCTGCTCGTACGCTGCGGCTATTTGGTCGCCACTGTCGAGCAGAGCCCTGTGATTGCATTAGCGGGAGTGAACGAAGCTCGCAAGGTGGCAGCTACGAAGGCGCACACAGGGGTGCTGGTGGAGAGCCTGGATCGGCTGATAGACTCACTGCTGGAGCTTGTCCAGCGAGCAGATTCAGGAGCGAAGCGAGAGCTGCTCGAGCGAGGAGCTCTCGAGGCTGTTCTGCAATACATTGCGCATGAAAAGCCAACAAATGCGGTCGTTCTGAAGTGTGAGATCGCCTTAAAGCTGTGGATTCTGGTTGAGAATGGCTGAATGATTGACGGAGTTGTGCTATGATCTTTGATTCAGCGGCCGTGAGGACCCTCCAGCTGCTGCTGGACGCTGCAACAGAGAGTAAAGCAGAGCAGACCCATATCCCAGTGGCTCTGTTGGGTGCAGCGCTCAATCATCTGGTCGGCGCTGGTGCCATGAGCTTCACTGATCTGCTGCGTTTGGGTCAAGCGCTAGCTCAATGCTCCCAGCAAGCTCAAGCTGACTCTGCTTCCATCTCCTTTGCGTCGTCGCATCAAGTGGATGAAGAATTCTCCAACGCCATTCGAGGATTCCGTAGTCTCCTGTCACCCGAGATGCCTTCGTCTCTCAAGCAGGTGAGCCTATTCAACCGAGTGACTTGAGCCTCTCTATTGACACCTTGGCTGCATGAGCAGTTTGGCCTGTGGGCGACGCAATCGCTGTCGATCGGCCTTCGGTCGTCCAATGGCTTCCACTCGGAGCATTTGCAGTCGGCTCTGGGCATGAGATTGGCCGCATTGATTGTGGCTCTGCCGCATGGCAACGAGCAGCTCCAGCTCCAAGCTGCGCGTCTGATGAACGTGCTTCTCCACTTGGCGCAGGAAAACCCTTCCTTGGTGCACACTGAAGTCTACGAGATCTGGATGAAGCAGATCCGATACTGGACTAGCTGTACCCACAGTGAAGAGCTCACAGAGCAAAGCGCCATGTGTCTGGAGACCATGAGTTCGCATCCGCACAGTCGTCTGCACTTGTACAAGTCGCCCACAACGATGACTGCGCTGTTCGATCTCTCCCGCGCACTCCACGAGCCCATCCCATCTCGAGCTTTGCTTGGTGAACAGCCCAAGACACAAGCTACGAACAAGCGCAAGAAATCGCGAGCACCAGCAACCGCATTCGGTGCAGGATTCGAGGAATTGTCGCCTGAAGCCCGACTCAAGATGCAACGTCACGTCGCGCGAGCCTTCCGTAATATCTGCCTCAACTTCAAGGACGGAGAGACCGCTATGGCGTCAGCCATCGCTTCTAGAAGTATGTCGTCGCCGCTGCAGTCGCGTCGGCATCTGCCAATGTCGCGCGTGTTTCGTGGAGCGCACGACCTGACCGATCTGCCCATCTGGGGCGCGGAAGAGTTTGAAGCCAGCACCGAATTCGGCTGGATCGACATCCTGACGGCCTGGACTGGAAGTGAGGACCACCAAGTGCGTGACAGCGCGATCCAGAGCCTCGTACATCTCACTGAGCCGAGTGAGGTGTCCGCATCGCAGTCATCCTCGACTGAAGACCAAGCGAAGAAGATGAAGAACCACGAGTTCTACGTGCTCGCCCAAGGCCAGATCCTACAAGCGTGGCTCATGAGCGCACTCCAGCATATCCAACAGCTTGTGGGTGTGGGTGAGATCCTTGCGGTCAAGGAGGTCGAGTCGATCGCCAAGGTATCGGATGAGTTGACGCCGGGCAACGAGCTCGTGCGCTTCGATCCGGCAGTCGTGCTCACAGGGGTTTCAGCTCTGGCTGTGCTTGCTGAGCACCATCACACGGCACTGATCCAGCAGGGCTCGATCCCATTGCTCTCGCTGGTTGCAGCCAGATCTGAGAGCATTGAGATCCGCTCGCAATGCGCTCGTGCAGTGACAAATCTCGTGGCCTGCTGCTGTGATGACGAAGCCAGAGCCCAAGACCCGATCTCTGAGGACGATCTAGTGGCAATGATGACTGATGAAGAGCCAAAGAGTCTCGATGTGCAGCGCATGCTGCTAGAGACGTCTTCAGGCAAGAAGTTTCTGCGTGAGATGCAGCAATGGGGCGCCTCCCATGACCCGATGCAGAGATCCATGTACTACCGAGCGCTCCAGAACATGGAAGCCTATCGCCAGGTCGCTGACTCAGGCACGCAGACCAAGGAGATCTACTGTGAAGGTGTGTATCCCATTGTCCCCTTCCAAGCCAAGGTTAATGACACGGATATGGTAGAGGAAGCCAATACAGAGGAGGACCCGGATGGTGGAGAGATCGACGTGGTGTTCATCCACGGCCTACGAGGCCATCCCTTTGGCACGTGGAGAACCGACATGGGCGATTCGATCGACGGCGACAACGACATCTGGCCGGATATCCTGCTGGCTGAAGACCTCAAGCGACAGCACGTGAACGCCCGCGTGATCACGCTCGGCTACGAGGCCGGCATGGTGAGCTGGTCGAGTCCCTGGCCGTCGCTCACGCTGCAGGAACGTGCCAAGGTCATGCTCCACGCACTCTACGCTGCCAACATCGGTCGAGAGAAACATCCGGAGCGTCCCGTGCGCCCTGTCGTGTTCATAACCCACTCGATGGGCGGCTTGCTGGCCAAGAAGATGCTGCTTTTGGCGCAGGAGGAAGCTCAAGGCACCAATGGGCATGGAGCGCTGCACGAGGCCACGACGGGCGTGGTGTTCCTGGCCGTACCGCACTTCGGTTCGGATCTGGCGCAGGGTATTCGCTCCGAGGCCGTGCGTTCGCTGATCCGCGCGCATCCGGCCATCCAGGACCTGTGCGCCACGCAGGACGGGCGCCTGGAAGCGCTCAACGACGCGTTCGTGGCGCTGCAGATCGACAGTCTGAGCGTGGGCGAGGCGCTGCCGGCCCCACTGGGCTTCGGTCTCTCGGCGCTCGTGGTCAAGCCGGAGTCCGCGGACCCACGCACCGGCCGGTTCTTCGTGCTGCCCGAGACGGACCACATGACGATCTGCAAGGCCAAGCGGCGCGAGGAGCCATTGTACCAGGAGCTGCTCGGGTACATCTTGCAGACTCTGAGAAGCAAATAATAGCCAATCACAAACTGGTATATGTGGAGTTCAGCCAATCATGATGATGTAGGAGCGTCTTTTTAACCAATCCAATTGTGGGAATGGGTTGATTGGCCGAGGCGGAACCATTCAGAACCAGATCGCCCATAGGAAGAGATGGCGACCAAGACGGATGCGCCTGCGGCCGTGCCGCTCGTGGGCAAGAAGTTCATGAATGCGCTGGGCGGCATGGTGAACGACGCGGCCTCGTCCGGCGTGTCTGCGTTCGCGCGGCGGCAGATGGAGAAGATGGGCTGGAAGGACGGCAAGGGCCTGGGCAAGGAGGAGCAGGGCATGGTCTCGCACGTCAAGGTCAAGAAGCGCGAGGAGTTCATGGGCGTACGTTGATTGCTGTTGGATGCGCGTGACCTATGTGGTGATCTCATGCATATGGCTGGCTGGATGGATGCAGGTCGGCGTGGAGAAGGTCAAGGTGGAAGAGACCAAGAACCAGTGGTGGTACAACGCGTACGACCGCATCGCGCACAAGATCCAGATCGACGCGTCCTCGGAGGACGAAGACGACGCCGACGCCTCGGCCAAGAAGGCCAAGAAGAAGGCCAAGAAGGAGCTCAAGAAGAAGCGCAAGCGCGAGGCCGAAGCGGAAGACGGCGGCGCCGAGATGAAGTTCCGCATCCCGACAGACGAAGAGCTCTTCAAGGCTACGGGCGGCAAGCTCTTCGGCCGTCGCGCGTACGGATCCTGCACAGGCAAGCTCAAGCGCGATGAGCTGCACATGGCTGGCAAGCTCAAGAGCAAGAAGGAGATGAAGGCGAAGAAAGAGGAGGACACAACGAGCGGCGAGAACGACGAAGCCGAGTCGGAGGACGAGCAGAAGAAGGCCAAGAAGTCCAAAAAGGCCAAGAAGCAGAAGAAGCGGAAGAGCGAGACGCAGGAAGACGATGACGAGGAATAGATATGATGATTTGCTTTGTGTG
Source organism: Elongisporangium anandrum (assembly GCA_023337935.1). NCBI lineage: Eukaryota > Oomycota > Peronosporomycetes > Pythiales > Pythiaceae > Elongisporangium > Elongisporangium anandrum. The sequence goes on from JAADXR010000257.1 coordinate 5,504, forward strand.
GATCTAGTTTTTCGATTGGTGCGAGTTCATCATGTCGCCGAGCGCGGCGTTGTTGGAGCTGTTGGTCCGCTTGAGAGCTTCTAATCCGGCCTGGAGAATGCGTCTAGGACAGCATGGCAAGCAAGCATTAGGCCGATAATCCATCCATCTATCTCCTGTGGTTCTTCATACCTGAGATCGGTGGCTTCGTGCTCCATGCGCGCTAGGTAGAAGTTGCCTCCGTAGGTCACCTGCGTGATAGATACCATTCACATTAGACTCTGCTCTCGCAAAGGCCAGAACGCTCATGCTCAACGTACGAAATCGCCCACTTCCACATATGTGAGCAGTAAAGCCTCTTTCAAATGCGTAGTGCACATGGTCAGGTCCTGGAGCAAGGTGTTTTCCTCGGCCAACGACGCCGCACTGGGCTTGGCAGTCGTCGTGATGTTGGTGCGCACCAGCTGGAGCAGCTCTTCCCGCTCCTTGATCAGCACGGCTGTGACTTCCCACAGCTCCACGGCGTCTGCGAGCCGAGACGAATTCTCGAGCGAGCTGTACTTGATGGCGAGGTCCAATCGCTCCTTGGGCGGCATCTGCAGATCCTTCCACACCAGATCGAAGCGAGCACTGAGCTCCGGAGCCATGGGCACGGGGTCGAACGCTTGTTCGGTCGACGTGTCGGCGTCGAAGCTGTACCAGAGATCCATGAACTGCACCTCCTGGGCGCTGAAGTGGCACAGCTTGTGGATCAGCTCCGTGCGCTGCGTGCGTGCATTCGTATCGATCTTGACGTGGAACGCGATGGCTCCACGTCGGCGTCCGATGCGAGCACCGGCGACTCCCTTCTTGGCAAGCCGCCACTTGGAGACGGAGGACTGCGCTGGCTGGTGGCGAAGGCGAGCTGGGATCGCCACGGTCGGCTCCGAGGCCAGCAGCTCCTCCGAGTCGATGAAGTAGTTGGTGCTGTTGAGCGAACTGCGGAACGAGAGGTCCACGAGGTATTGCAGACTCAAGTGCTGGTGCAGACTGCTGCGGAAGTCCCGATACGCGTCGTGCGTGTGGTCGTACAGCTGCCGCACTTCCGTGAGCATGAGATCGTCGTTGCTCGTGAGCTCTTGGATGTGATGGTGGAAGATATCACTGGGTGGAGGCACCGGTCGTTCTTGTGCGATCTCCAGCGACGCGAGCACGAACGAGATGGGCTTGCGCTCCAGCGGGACGGATCTACGCACGTAGCACTCCAAATCGCCCGCCGGTTGATTGCTATTGCTGCAGTCGTAAGGCACTTGGAAGGTGTCGAAGGAGGTCATGAGTGAAGACTCGTCCACGTGGTAGTGTCGGTGCCGTTCCAGCGCGTCCAGCACTTCCTTGGGTATCGGATACTCGTCCAGAATGTTCTTTGTCGGAGGCAGAGCGCCCATGCGAGTGGACATGATGTAGCGAACGCGGCCGGTCTTCTCGCTGCGTGGGGATAAGGGCGACCCGGCCTCCATGATGGCCTCTTGGGAGATCGGACGGTTGCGAAAGTGGAGGACCTGGTTGTCCTGGTCCTGACTCGCGCGGTTGGCTTCGTCTTCTCGGTCCACGAGCTCACTGAGCGTGCTCTCGCTCTTGGGAAACTCCACGAAGAGCAAAGGCGATGGAAGCGAGGAGGTCGACCCATTGCTGCGAGTACTGTTCGTTCTCCCCGTACGACGCAGCATGGCGTGGTACGAAGCCTGCGCAGTGGCCTCCACTTCCTCTTTGCGTCGCTTGTCGTGCAGCATCTGAGCCATGGCGCCCGTGCCTCGCCATGCACGGCGGATGACCAAGGCCGTGTTGTTGGAAGGATGCGCCACTGGGGTGCCTGAATGCCGCCGTGTAGTAATGTTGGACGTCTTGATCATGGCCAATGCAGTCTTCATGGCGGTTTTCATCTGACAGAGCGATCAAAGAGGCTGAGAAAATGAACACGCATAGCAAGAAGATTTATCTCGTACATTGCTGGTGATATGCACGACATCGATATTGCGCTTGGCCTCGACCACCAATCGCGTTTCCAGGATCGTGCGGTTGGCTCGAGGCGAGAGAAGACCTGCGTCAGCTCGTGCTTGCTGCTGCTTCTTCAGACGCGCGTAGATCTGGCCAAGCTCATCGTAGATCATCTCCTCCACATGCTGCGCCAGTTCTCTTTTCAAGAACAACTGAGTCCTCTGTGACGAACGGTTCTAGACTGCAAGGACTTCCTTCGTACCTGTTCAGGGTCTCGGAGAACGAGGGTTCATGCGCGACGTAGTCTATCCATGGAGCTAGCAAAGGCATCTTGAAAGCACCAACAGTCAGTTTGTGCACGCACGCAAGCGCAGAGATCGATTCCAATACGAACGCTCTTAAACTCTGCACGGAGATCCTGAGGCTCGGAGGCGCCATGGTCCGCGGGATCTGGCTCAGCCATTGCTGCTGACACGAGAGAAACGGACTGCTACAAAAAGACGACGCTTCAATAGCTTCAAGAGCGATGCATTTCGAAGGGCAATGCGAGGATCTATTTTGTCTCAAGCACGCGTCTAATCTTCATGGGCTTTGGTCATCGACTGGGGCGATTTTCGACTGATGGCAGCGATCTGCTTCTTGATCGACGCTCGTTCCTTGACGTAAAGAACCAGCAGAGTCACAGCAAAGCAGACACCGCCCACTGCCACGTGCACCACGTGATTGCGCCACGAATCGTCCTTGCAATTCGCGAGGAAAGCGTGCCTGGAAAACGCAGTGACCACAAAGGACGCTCCGAATGCACTTAGCACCGCGATATTCGGCAATGAGCTTCGCCAGAACGCCATGAAAGCTCGCACGCGTGAAAGAATCGTCGGCTTGAGGGTTTTGTCACTGCTCTTGGCAAAGTACGAGGCCATGAACGCCCCGCAGTAGAGAATGCGGCAGCCCATGTTGACGCAGTTTGCGAGGATGATGCCCGTCGTGCCGAGTTGGAGCAGTCCCAGGAAACTGGCTGAGGTTATTGCGTAGATGACAAAGAACACGCCCATGAGCTTGTTGAGCGTCATGAGCTGCTTGGCGTCACCGACGGCGTGCACAAACGCCTCGCAGATGCCGTTGAGACCGAGAAAGTAGATGTACACGCAGTAGATGGCGAGCGCCTGCGAGACGCCCATGCGCGCCTTCTCGACTCCATAGAGCAGCTCCGTGAGCGTCGCGGCGTAGTTGGTGCCGAAGCTGGTGAACACAAGACCGATCAGGTGCATGGTCTTGAGCAGCAAGAGCACGAGCTGCCGTGCGTCGTCGTCCCCATTCTCCTTGGGCTTCTTGGCGTCCGCCTCGTGGGCTTTGGCAGCTCCCATCTTGCTGAAGATGGTCTTGGTCGCCTCTTCGATCGGCAGGAACACGATGCGCGGCACCAGAGAGCCCAGATGGAAGACGATCCCGTAGACGCCCATGGTCTCGTAGGTCGTAAAGCACGCGAGCACCCACTTGTCACCCTCGCTGAGCAGGTACTTGACCCCGCTCTGCATGGCCAGCGGCGCGAGTAGAGCCATGATGCTCGGGTGGAACCAGCGAGGGCTTTCTCCCTGCGGCAATTGAGGCAGTAGCTCTCGAAGCGATGTGAGAGCGAAGCTGGACGGCTCTGATCTTCCCAGGATCCGCCTCGCGAAGAACGAGAAGAGCACGAGGCCGAGCGTAGACGCGTACGCAATCTCGGCCAGGCCGTAGGATAGCAGACCAAGGTCGAGCACGAAGATGCAGACGTACTGGATCACACCACGCACGAGAAAGGCGGCTCCCTGCGCTGAGACCTGCCACGAGACCAGCACACTACAATGGGCCAGGACGTACAGTGGCTCGGACAAAGCTTCGATTGAGGCCGCCAGAGCGTAGAGTCCCAGCACAAGCGGGTATGCTGCTAGATCTGGATCCACTTCACCGGTCACCTGCTGCTGGTAATGCGCACGCGAGGCCAGGCCGGCGATGCCCGTAGCGACTACTAAACTCCCGGCGGTTGAGAGCCAAGCAGCGTTCACGAGTTGCTGCACGTACACACGCGCGCTTGAAGCAGCTGCTGATCCGCTTTGCTTGTCTCCTGTGGCTTGTGGCGCCTGCTCGAGCGTGGGCATGCGCAGGAAGGCCAGTCGCACGCCGTCGCGCAAAAAGAAGATCGTGGCGAGCGCCAGCTCCAGTTGCACGGTCACAGCGCCCGTGATACTGAGCCGCAGCTTGCGCAGCACGAACGAGTTGATGGCGAAAGTCACGAGCTTCTGCAGGAAGAGGTACGAGCCGCCGCGGAAGGCGCGTTGCAGCACAGCAGCGCCGCCATGGGAGCTCTCGGCCTGCGGGGCGGAGCTCATGAGGTCAGATGATGTTGCCAGCAAAGCAACTATTGGACTTCAGATAGTGTGGTGCACATGACTGCAGGAATTGTGTGCTTCTGAATTTTAGGTAAGTCGATGTGGCTATCAGAGTAAATAGTTTTTCTGCAAGGTTGTGCCGGTGCTAATAATATTTTACCGATAACAATATAAATAAATTACCGGCTTCAATTGCTGATGTGGCCAAGTGAGCTGTGCATAAACGAGCCAACTAGAAAGCAGAATTTAAGCTTTGATCCGACATCACAGGTCTCTCAAATTGCCCTGCGCTTGTCTACTTGATTTTTATCAGGCGGCAGCATCTTTGCAAGGAGCTCATAATTGTCGTGTGGATCATAAAAGCATAACCATGATGGTAGCAGAAGGACAAGTTGTTTGAAGCAGACACAATCATTGATTTGTCTGCGTCCATTACGACATACACAACACACTCATGGCAAAGATTGTTTATTAAGGGTGAGAGGATTGATTAGCAACAACTTAGTCTTCCCACACGCCGTTTACATTCTCTTTTTCATAGCTCATACTTCAATCTACAGTATCAATTTCCGTATATACCGCTACGCGCATTCAGGATACCACAATAAGTTTACAACAATATGCAGAGTCGCGCAATCAGTTTTATAATGATTGCGAATTCATGGCGAACTCGGCAGTTCAGTTGTTCGATCAGATTATTTATCCCCCTAACTGAATGAACTCTAAAGATGACGCAGCAAGCCAGCAACAAAGAGCCTACAGCGCGCAATCCGGCGATCAGCAAGAGCCTGATTTCGGGCCTTGAACTTCAGTTCAGACTGAGAAAAAATCCCGTAAACCAAAGCGCATTGAGCTGCGCCGGAGAAAGTATTAGTTTTGGGAGAAGAGACTGTAGACGTAGTGCAAGTTCCCTGTGATGGGGCACGCGTTTCTGCTTCAGGGGATAGGTTTTGAATACCGTATGGCGACATAAGTTCAAGCACAAGTTCAACGTGACCCCAACGGCACGGTACTCCTTGTTGTGTGGTCACTAAAGCGCCCCCTCTGTTGCACCAAGAAATCAAGTGCACGAAACCAGACCATGGATTTGCATTCATTAACGGCGCGTAACATAAATAACAGCTATCCTCCTATACAAATTCGCCTATAGGATCATAAATAACGACTTCACTTAGACTTGGTTGCCTGGGCGGAAGTTCGCGGTCCACTCGTTGGTCTGCTGGAGCGACGTCCAGAAGATACGCTCGAGACGGCAAAGCTCGTCCAGCGCACGGCGGCGGGCGTCCGGGTCGCATTTGCCAGCCGCAATGCGATACCAGTGGTACTTGCGGACATAGCCAACGAACTTCTTGCTGATGCGCATGGGATGACACACGAGCACTTCGGAAAGGAACTTGCGGAGCGAGACATTGCCGTGCAAAGGCAGGTAGCCGGACTTGAAGGCTTCAATCATAGCTTTGGCGTAGGTCTCTTCTTCTGGCGACCAGCGGCCGCTGCGGACCATACCGTGCTGGGAGTAGTCTGATCGCTTAAGCACACGACCGCCCTTCTTTGGGCTGCTCGAGTCGCTGAGGTTGGAGTACGTGCGAGGGTGCTGCTGGTAGACCTCACCAGAGGCCATCGACTGCTCATTGTTCATGATCGAGCGCAGACTGAGTGCGTTGAAGTGTTCTTCACGACCAGGTTCACTGTCTACCGGCGACTCACTGCCTTCCGGGTTGCTAGAGACCCGCAGACTGCGGAACTTCTTGCTGACCCGCATGGCCTTGCACTGAAGACTGTCGGCAACGAACTTCCGCATGGAGACATTGGGAGGCAGCACGGTCTCGCCGTTGCGGACAGACTGGATCAGGGCTTCAGCAAACTCCTTCTCATCACAGGTCCATCGGCCTTGCTTCACCAGGTTCTCGGAGTCCTTGGCTCCTTCCACACTGGACTGATTGGTCGGCGAGCTCGAAGTCTCACTCAGGCAGATATCGGGAGGGAAGTTGCCACTGGCTAGCACAGTTTCCCACACAAGGTTGGGCTCCATCGGTCGGCTGGGGGAAGCCGAGCCCATGAGCACAGGGCGCTCTTCATGAGTCTGGCTTGAAGCTAGGGGCGTGACGACGCGGACGTGGCCTTGATGGGTGGGGGGCTGGAGGGACTGTGCTTCCTGATAGATGTGCTGGAGGTCGCGTTGGCGCGGAAGCGAGCCAAGAAGCTCGTAGGATGAACGGGCTCGCTTGCAAGCACGTTCCTGCTCCATTTGGTACCCAATGGACTGCATTCTGTTGGTGAGGGACGGGAGGTCGTAGCTGTTACTTCGTCGTCGATCGACGTGCTGGGTGGTCTGTACAGGTGGGAGCGAAATGCTAGCACCGCCACCACCGACTGTGCGGGTCTGCTGGGCCTGTTGAGCTGCTTCCAGAAGGTGCGCGAGAGCAAACTTGGTCTCGGACTGCTGAAAGAAAGAGGACGGCGACGACGGCGACTGGGACTTGCCGTCTTCGCTCGAGGGCGTGAGCGGCGGGTACTGCTGCTTCTGGGCTGGGATCTGCCACGGCTGCTGGGCCGCCTCGTGGTGAGGCTGGTACTGGTACCAGTGCTGGACCGAGCGGACTTCAGACTCGGTCGGGATGCGTAGCTTTGGCAGCACGATACTCTTGGCGGCTCGGTCCTGCTCGTGGGCGGCAGCCTGGTCGGCTGAGGTCGCGGGCGTGGACAGCAGCATCTGCAGCGAGGCGCGCGAGGACGAGGCGAACATTTCGGACGGCATCGCGAGCGACGTCATCCGTCGAAAGAGCTGAACTGAGGTCTGAACGGGGAACCGACAAGTGTTCGCTCCAAAGCGGAATCTCAAATGGCCTGGCCATCCTCCGGCGCGCTCGCTCCCTCTCGAAACTAATAGAGAAACAGGGGGGAAGTGCATGCGTACAAAAACCAGTCGTCTCGTCATGATCGTTTGGTCGTGGACGGGCGGGGAACAAACCTCGGCCCTGAACAAGTGGGTTCGCGAATACAAAGAGAGAGTTTGAAATAGAAACAAATTATAGAGAAAGCCTTCAAACAAATACAGAATGTGTGTGCATGTGCTTAAAGCGTTTATTATTGGATAAATCATGATTGTGGTCGTTCTCGAGAGATGATTCTCTTGCTCTCTCTGCCTTACATGACATCACAGCGAGGATTTTTTGGGTGAGCTTGAGTTTCCGCTCTCAGGAAAGGGAGGAGCGAGCGGAGAGGGACTTCGCGAGCCCACTGGGGGAGTACCAAAGGCCAAAGGTTGAAGTGTAAGTTGAGGCTCCAGCGCTGCAAGTTGAAGAACGAACCAGCACGTTAGGCCAAAAGCGCCACTTCCAGCCGCTTGTGGAAGTTTGCTCGCAAACCATCGCAATTTCAAGAATATAACCTCAAAGGTTTTTAGCCTGCAGAGGGACCAAGGTAGGTTCAGAGTTCGACGCGGAGTGAACCCCAATCCCTTGCTACAACTGCAACTGAAGTTTAGCAAAGTTCAAGTTCAAGGGCGTGAACGGGAGCAACGACAGGCTGATATTAGCTTTCCTAGGAAAATGAATTTGTCAAGCACGTTTGTGCAAAGACGGTTCCGTTTTGGTACCGTACCGCGTCGTTCAAGGATAACGGGTTAGGGCTGTTCAACCGGAGTGGTAATCTGCCTTACGACGTTTGGCCAGAAGCTGATGGCGGCCGTCTGTCTGGTGTCTTACCAAATGCAAGTTGAAGTTTGCAGACGAGAACTTCAGTTCGAGGGAGGGACGAACCAGTTCCCAAGCGCATCTTCAGCAGCCACGGTACCTATGGTAACCGATGCATACTGTATGCGTGAGTTGAAGTCGCGGGTGGTGAAGAAAGAGAAGGTCGCTCCCACCAGAAAGCCTCAGCGAAATGTCTTCCCGCGTTCTCTCATCTCGAGATTACCCAACGGAGAGAGGGATTGGGAGAATAAGTGAGCTGGAATAGTTAATCTGGTAATCCCAAGTTCAACGTCTGGAGGAAAGACGAAGCCACCTTGCTTGATTCATGAGGCTGGTTCTTGCCTTCCAAACTGAAGACGTCCGGTTCCGTTTGGAGTGGCCATCCTCCTTTGATGAAGATCATCATCTCTGTTTTCTCTCTCTTCTGGAAGATGGTGAAAGGGGGCCTCCGCCAACACGCAGCAAATGTGACCCCTCCCGAAGATCACGCACCCGGCGAGTTTGGGCTTGTTTATGAACAATCGGTTTAAAGAGGGAAGTGTCAAGCTTCAACCTTCAAGTTTGCAAAGATAATACCACCGTCATTTATAAAATACACCCGGAATATATAATACCGCATGAACAGTAACATCAAAAATGGAAATCGCATGCGACCGTAACAAGATCAAATTTGCGGCATGCCAAAGCGGTTACACAATTACAAACACGCGCACATTCAGCTCAATGGGGTTCCTTCCTCTGACGACGGAAGGATCGTGAAGTGAGTGCTCGTAGCCATCGCTTTCTGATCGCTGGCTACGAAGCCGCGAAGTTCAACAAGGTGTTTACCTGGCCCGAGCCCTCTGAGCAGCAGATTGCCGTCGTTTACGCGCACTTTGCTCGCAATCGCCACATCCCCATCGATCGCCACTTGAAGTGCGTGCAGATTCAACGTCTCGTATTCCAGCATGACTGGCTGGCCACGCGTAAAGACGGAAGCGTTGGCCGGCGAAAGGATCCGTAATCTCTGCTCGGTGGTTGCAGCAGGCATCTTGTGGAGATAAACACGGTCGTGCAGTTTGTGCACTCGGCCGTGGTCTCCTGGGATGGGGAATGCCACTTCTACGTGGATGACGTAGCCGCCAGCCGTCGGGAACAGGCGCGGCAGCAACCGCTCACGCACTGTCGTGTTGATCCAACATTCTCCATCTTCCGGTGCGTTATCTTGAATGTGGAGCTCGTCATTGCCAGTTAATCCCAGAAAGCCAATCTCCGAGACGATTTGAACCTCATCAACGTAGACACGGTAATGAAATGGCTCTGGCCCAAACAGCTCCAGCGCACGGGCTGGGAACTGCTGCAGCATCCATTCCAGATGCACGGGCCCGTTGACCACAGTCGAGTCGTTGGCTGGGTGCAGGATACGCAGCGCCACGTCGGAGACGTCGTACGGGTGCTGCAGGGACTCGAGGGTCGGCAGCGGGACGTGGATCGGGTGGTAGAAGCTGTAGATGCAGGCAATGACGTACCCGGCCAGCGTGAGCGCCACGCACGCAACAAACGCGGCTTCTTGTGTGGCGATGGAAGAAATGGAAAAATCGCTAGTTGGACTGGCTGGATCCATTGGCTTCGTGTCGTCTGTGGCGAGCACTGCCTGTTTCCCGCGATTTCTCTTCTTCCGACTGCAAGCAGACGTCGATTGGGGCTTGGTCGCTGCAATATGTGCAGTCTGGCTGCGACGGCGTAATCCACTCGTGCTGTTGTCCTGGTGATGCTGGGTGGCTTGATGAACGCCTTCTTGTGACACCTTTTGTGTATTGCTGCGTCCGTGGGGTATTGTTGAAGCTGGCTTATCTCGCTGTTCGTATAGATCTCCATCAGGCTCATCGGTTGGCTCAAGCTCCGGCCTGTGGTTCCAGTCATTATTGGAGTACTGGGTGGCTCTATCCGCCTTCGTTACGACCTGCTCTTCATGCTCCTGAGGAGAGTCGTCAGATGAGCCGAGACTGAAGCGAGGGCTGCCGCTGCCTGCTGTCAAGTCGGACCAGTCATCATCGCTCCTGTTGGACGCGGTTTGAAGCGAGGCTGGTTGCTTGCGCGCGTCGTCAGTGGGCATCATCGCCATCGCACTGCCGAATTTGGCAGGCGACCCTGCGAAAAGATACCCTGACATGTGTAAGTTTAGGGTGGACCACACTATCGTAGAATTCGGAAAAACTGCTGGATTTTATACCGGTCTGAATACCGGTACATACTGTAAAGTCTTCCGCAAAGGCTTGAAGGCGGCATCTGGTGCGCAGCTTTCAGCCAAGAATACATCGGGATCTTCAACTTGCTCTTGGTGGCCACTTTAGTCCAGTTGAACCACAACTAATTGATCCCTTCTTCTGCGGCTTTCTTCCACCCATGAGCGGTCCAGGGCTCTCGTTCCCCACGCTTCCTTCCTTCTGAGTCACGTGAATGACTGGCTGGTCCCACGCCGGTTATGTTGGCCCAACCAACACTTTAGCGCTAGGGCCTAGGGTTTCTGCCCAATACTATACAGCTTGCTTCGACCAAACCAGGCGTTGAGAGTCTCACCCAAGCGACCACAAGTGTCCCAGCACAGCGTCGTCGAATCTCCGCTGCATCCACGGACGGCGCTCCATGCATACAAGCGTTTATGACGGTTCTTTACCAGCTTCGCTCACGAAACTGCCCCCACGTTGGTCACCGAATCTGGAAGAAGAAGTATAGAGTATACGCGTATATCGCCAATCATCAGTTCACATAACCGACTCTTGAGGTGGTGCAGCCACTCTCGGGTCGCAGTATATTTATTTATTTATGCAGTTCTAAATTCTATCATTTATTCAACTTTTCCATCCGGTTAAAGAGTTTCTGTATTTGTTCTCACAGGCAACTGGCTTCTTTTATTTTACCACCTTGAGGTAGGTACAGCCTGGGCGGGGGGTCATCCCCAGGTTCTTCTGTTCTGGTCTCATCCTCGTTCGGGCGGCAGCGAAAAGCGCCAGGTATTTGGCCTCCCTCCATCACCAAGACAAAGCATGTCGGCGGCTGCGGACGAAGACACGTTTAACGGCGCGCTGGGCTGGGCCGACTGGATCTGGTGGAGCATCATCGGCGGCGTGGGTCTGCTGCTCATCCTGCTGCTGCTCTGCTGCTGCGTCTGTGTCAAGCGCGCCAAGCGCAAGGGTCGACAAGAGGCCATGGCCGCAGTGCAGGCGCGAGAACGAGAGCTACAGGAACGACAACAGGCGCAGATGCGCTACGCTCAGGCGCAACAGGCACGATTCCCAGCGCAGAACCAGAACCAGCAGCCGCAGACGACGTTCAACTACTCCAAGGCGGATAAGCCGTACGTGCCTCCCCCGCCGAAGGTCCAAGGCCCGCAGGTCTCAGCAAACGGCTACGCGCTGCCGCCGCAGTATGCCCAACAACAGCAGCAGCAGTATGCGCAGTCTCAGCAACAGTATGCCCAGCCGCCTCCACAGCAACAGCAGTACGCTCAACAGCAGCAGTATGCCCAGCCACCTCCACAGCAGCAGCAGCAGTATGCTCAACAGCCGCAGAAGCTCGCACAGGCGCCACCGCCTCAGCAGCAGAATGCTCCAGCTGTGAATTATGCACAGGCCATCCCGTCTCGCTACAAGCAAACGCCGCCGCCTCCGCAGCAACAACAACAGTACGCGCAGCAGCAGCCAATGCCGCCGGCTCCCGTGCCCGTGCAGCCTCAGCCACAGCCTCCACGTTACCAGGAACCCGCGGCAGGACTCATGCACCCCAAGCGATGGTACGACAAGACCCCGGTGAATCCTAGCACCACTACCGCTGCAGCTGGCATCAACTATGACAGCGACGATTCGCTGCACCACGATGCGCCCTTCGTGTCGGTGACCTCGCCCAAGAAGAAGGCGCAGGCGTCCGCTGCTGGCCCCGTCACGACGCTGCGCGACCGCATCGACGCCCTGCGAGAAGGCAGCGTGCAGGAGAACCACACGCGCATCAGCGTGGCCACGGACGCGTCCTACCAGCCGACGCCGACCGTCACGCGTGACGAGGGCGCCAACAACTCGTTGCTGGGCGGTCGGCGATCCATGGTCATGGCCGGCTCGGTGCTCTCGCCTTCGCATTCGCACACCAACGACGATGAATTTGAATCGGCACGCAGCGACGACACATTCAGCGTCCACCCGCGGACGCATCGCGGTCCTTCGTTTGACAACAGCGAGCACGAGGACGACGTGCACGCGGCCTCGTTCAACAGCCGCGGCTCGGTCGAGTTTTAAAGCACCGGTGCTTGCCTCTGGACGGATGCAAGTCCAGGCAATTAGGCTAGCGCTGGTATATGAGAAGAAAGACATTATCCTGTATAAACAACACAGATCTATTATTCTACATCCCATCGAGCTCTTTCCCATCTATCGCCACCAGCCGGCCGATCGGCCTGCCATAGCTGAAGGGCTGTTGGATCGCGGCGGATGCTGCTGGGCTGGCAAGGGCTTGTGTCGAAGGCCGGGCGCTGAGGAGGGGCCGTAGCTGCTGCTGCTAGAGCTGTCCACGCCAAAGCTGGAGCTCGTTCGGTTGGCAAAAGCGATTGTGTGCTCAATGAAGACTCGGAACGGGTTCATGTCCATCACCATTGGCTCGGCGCTCTGATGCAAGTGGAGCAACAAAATCAGTCCGACGTAAGCAACTGGAAATGCATGGAGTCCTACCGCTTCGATGCTGTCGACTGTGCGGAATTCGTTCAGCATGGTCGGGCGCTTGGCGTTGGCAGAGATCATGTCTTTCTTGCAGCCGATGACCAGCTTGGGCATTGCCTGCAGCTGCATCAACGTTAGAACCGCTTCCACATTGAATCAGCTCATTGCGGATGTGAGACGAACCGTTGGATACTCGCCCGGACGATTGTGGGATGGCAGCACGCAGCCCTTGACTCGCTGTGTCGTGGCCAGCTCACTGCAGGTTGCGATTGCAAAGGAGCCATCATTGTCATCAGTTAGCACAGCAGCAGCTCCATAGACCCACGATGTGCACGCACCTGAGCCAGATCTTGAGGTGGTCGTACGACCGCGCATTGCTCAGATCGTGCACAAGCACGATGCCTATCGCAGTCAACAAAGCCATGAACGTTAATAAATGGCAGCATGCCTCTTCGCCATCTCCCTCACCTTGCACGTCATTGTAAAACACTCCGCGACTGAGCTCGTACTTGGGATGGCCGCCCACATCCACAAACTCCACGTACGCCTCCTTCTCCGATCCGTAAGCGTCACGATACGCGTACAACTGATCATAGACAAGAGAGCGCGTTAGACTTTACTGCTTGCGCTTCAGTCATCAAGCAGATGCCGTACCAGGACGTGGACGTCGCAGCCTGTGGTCCAGCGATGCGACGGCGGGGGGTCGCTGGCACCCGAGACCTGCTCGTCTCGACACAGCGCCTGCAGCAGTGAGGTCTTCCCCACGCCCGAGTCGCCCACCACCAGCACACGCACGCTCGGGATCTCCATCTTGGGTGCAGTGCGTACTTAGCCACAAGTTGCCTTCGAACTTAACTTGGCAAATAAAGAACACCAATGCGTACCGTGGTACCTCTCTTGTGCAATCCAATAGTGTGTACCGGAGGTTTCCCTGCTTACGGGCATGAGTTAGCAAGCCAGTGTTTACCGTTCTGCTGCGTTTCAACACCGAGTATACAAAGCCAGCGCCATCAGTCTGAAAGGCTGGCTCATGGAGAGAGTTGGGTGGTCGGAGTCCATGTGAAGTGATGCGAACACAACAGTCAGTCGTTCGCTCTCGTTCTTCTCTCGTTTGTGGACGAGAGCGGCGGATAGTGATAGGTGCGCAGGTACTGTACTGTACATTCCTCCGTCTCCCTCTGCGAAACCACGTGTCCCACGGTAGACAGCAGCCACTTGTCTGCTCTTGTTCTTCGCCTCCATTCCTTCGAAAGAGGCTTCGGCGAAAGCACCTCCGCTCCGCTCTCTCTGCCTCTCGGAGATGCGTTTGACTCTGGACGAAGGCACAACCAAGAGCCGTGGGGGTGGAATATCCGCCGCTCCTCCTTCCTTGCACTCGGGATTTCGTACGGGACGGAGAGGCATGGGGTCATAAAAAGGAGCGCGACCGTCCTCCTGGGGAAATGCGCCCGCAACGCGAGACCATGGCCAGGAGCTTGCGAGGGCGCTGGGTCAACGGATAGCAGAGAACAGTGGGGCTTATGTATCAGACAGTCGGACGGGCGGAAGGAAGGAACGAAGCGACCGACCGCAGCCGCCGCCGCCATAATGGGAGCTTTCTGACCACAACCAGAAGAGCCCTCTGACAGTATCCAACGAGAAGAAGCGAGCCTTTGAGGTTTTATCCTCCACTAAGGTTTTTCATGGTTTATTCCCTTGCTGGAGGGGGGAGCTGTTCCATCTTTGCAAATCAAAGGCTCACTGCAGTACGCACGACGACACCAAGAGGTCTCTCTCTCTTCCACTTCCCCACGACTGACATGGACTTCACGTCCCCCTCCGAAGACGACGTCGACATGGCCATGCACGACGACTCCATGCTCGACCCCAATCTGGCCGCGCAGTTCGGCCTGCGCCATCCGGGCGTCGTCCCGCCGCACCAGCAGCCGCCCATGGGACTCACCGGCCTCGACGGCACGCAGGGCTTCGGCAACGCCTTTGTGCCGGGCCTCATGCCCATGATGGACGCGCAGCAGCAGCCGCAACAGAGCTTTCCCTCGGTCGAGGAGTACGCGAAGCTCATGGGCATCAAGCTGGACCCGGGCGCCGACGACATGCAGCCGTACAATGCGCAGGCCGACAAGATCCAGGCCAACACGGCCCACTTTGACAACCTGTACCGCGAGCAGCGCTCCGGCATGGGCCTTGAAATCGACAACGTGACCTCCATGACGCTGCCGGCAGGCATTGGCAGCGGTATGGCTTCCTCCAACATGTTCGTCGGTGCCGCGGCGCCAACGAGCGCGCCAATCTACGACCGCTCCAGCGAGCTGGCATTCAACGACATGAACCGACTGTACGACCCCTCTTCTGGCTACCCCGGTGCGCCCATGCCCATGAAGTCAGTTGGTACGCCCGCACGCATGATGCATCCGGATCTGGGCTCGCATACGATCTCGCCCGAGCTGCTCTCGGCCATGATGAAGACCAACGCGCAGAACTACGGTACGTTTTTGCATGCGCATTCACCTCGTGGAGGCGGAAAGGGTCTCACGCGTACCTTGCGCTTCCGTAGACGGACTCAATGAGGAGGAAAAGGCTGCGCTGCTGAAGGAGGAGAAGAGTCGAGAGCGCAACCGCGATCACTCGCGCAAGTCTCGTCTGCGGAAGAAAGAATTTGTCGAAAGTTTGAAGCACGAAGTCCAGCAACTCCAGATCTACCAGCAGATCTGCGAGCAGTGCCTCGACCTGATTGCGCTGGTCTCGGCTGACAGCTCGGCGATCTTTCTGTATTCGTCCTCGGCCTACACACGCGTGCTTGGGTACCAGGGCCACCAGCTCATCCCCGGACAGACGAGCTTCCTCGACCTCGTGCACCCAGTACGTTCGCCGTGTTTGGTGGTCGTGCTCGTGCTGTATTCGTGATGGCTCATGTGTCCTTTGTCGCTGTAGGAAAACGTGCAGGACGTGCGCTCGCTCTTCCAGAAGATGAACACGCTGGGCGAGACCCGTAGATGTAAGTGGCCTGCTGCTGCATGGAGAGATGGACGGAGAAGGAACTCACGTGGATCTCTCCTGTGCAACAGTTCAATATAGAATAAAATCAGTGGAAGGCGAGTACTTCCGAGCAGAGACGTCAGCGCGCATGGCCGAGAAGGGCGTGATCTGCTCCACTCGCGTGGACCGAGACATTTAGGAAATTACATTTGGGCCTCATTCGATCATCAATCCAAAATCCGTTTGTGTGCGTACATAGCTGTCAACTGCCTTGACGAACTACAGCAAGAAGCCCATCCCATGAATCCCGTAGATCCATCCACCATCATAGATGGAGAGGTCGCCAGCATAGTCAGTATTTTAGTCTCAGCTGCATGTAGCAGAAGCGGGAGAGAGCGCTTCAAGGTCGGGTTTCTGATCTGAACCTTTTGGAGCCATCGAATGGGAACCCATTCCAGACACATTCGGGTCGGCCATGGGGGGAGAGAGCGCTCTCTGTTTCGATGAAGAGCGCCGCGAGCGGGCGACGGATTGTATCGTCGTCGCGCCGTCGACCACTCACTCAAATCATGTCGGCCCGGCCGGAGACATGACGGCGGATGATCCACCCCCAGCTGGCCTGCATGCTCTTCTGCTCCGCGGACAGACGTCGCCCGCCCGTGTTAATAGGTTCTCATCCAGCATACCTCTAACATATTATGGATTTTGAATGTACCAATATGTATCTACTGATACAGTTCACTTATCAAAATACCCACGCAGTCTCGTCAATTTTGACAAATATGTAAATTACAGAAATGATCAGGCTTCTTTCTCTGCTTTCCTTCTCCGCCAGGCTGTCATCTTGGTCCGCCCACCCGAGAGTTCTTCGTCATCGGCAGCGCATTTCTATAAGCGCCAGGGCTCCGTTCTTCAAGTGCACCACATCAGGACTGGTCCAGAGAGAGAGAGAGAGAGAGAGCTACGCAGTGTGGTGCGAGGAGCGATGGAGTCGTCGTCGCTAATGGAGCGGTTGGGTCGAGCACTGGCGCTGCCGCATCCGCACGTACAGGAAGAGAACCGAGCGTTCACCGTCCTGGAAAGCTGGCGTCAGGTGGCTGCGCAGATCGCGTCGCAGACCATCTCAGTCAAGCCGCTGGGCTACTACCGCTCGCCCGATAGCGTCGATGTGTAAGTGGATGAGACCTGAAGCGCGTGGCTTGAGTTCTGATCGCTGTCGTTTGCCTCAGGTACGTGATCGAGTGCAGCATGGGCGGCAAGGACGGCAACAGCAAGTGGTAGGTTCTCTTCCGATTGGCTCTGGATATGACGCTTGGAGATGCATATGCTAATTGGACAGTTGGATGGATGGATGCGTAGCTGGAAGATCTACCGACGGTATCGCCATTTCCAGCAATACGTGACGCATGCGTCCGAAGTGTTGTCGTCTATGGTGGTGCCGCGATTGTCGCAGGCGTACATGAAGATCTTCCACGCCAAGCACTGCAAGGACCGCATGGTGGAGCTGCACGCCTGGCTGGAAGGCGTGATCGAGAACACGCAAACGTATTGCTCCCAAAAGGGACTGACGCAGGACGAGTTCCTCCAGCGGCTCGAGAACTACGGCAGCAACAATGCCAGCAGCTCTAGCGGCACCGAGATCATGCCTGCGATCATGCTAAGCTGCTTTCTGCTGTGTGGAGCCAACACACCATTCCCTCACTACTTCCGTGGCATGCCGGCATTCGCCATGGCGTTGGAAGAAATGAACATCCAGCTGACGACCAAAGCGCCCGTGTTCGCATCCAAGCTACGGTCTTCGCTCGGCACCAACTCGGGCCTCGGTCTGCGGCTCACGCCCACATACGAGCAACAAGGCAAGTATTTTGGCGCGACCATCAGCGGCTTTCTGCGCGACAGCTCGGAATTGGACGTTAATTTGGCCCGAGTGAACGTGGGCTCGAAACTCGTGCGTATCAATGGCGTCGACGTGGCTGACGAGCCATTTGATAAGGTGCTGCTACATTTGCGATCGGTCGGTATGCCGCTGCGACTTCGCTTTCTCTACGACCCGCAGCTGCCGAGTCGACATCATGGCAAAAGCTTATATTTAAAGGACGGATACGCCGTCAAAGGCACTGGGAATGCAGCCAAGGCACTAGATGCATCCGAAAGAAGTCAAAGCTCCAGTGTCGGTGCAAGTATGGACGACACGTTCCAAGGCTCGCCAGTGATCTCATCAAGAACCGTGAGCAAAGGCGCCTCAGCGTCATTGGTCGCTATGGACGGAGACACGGCGGCTCAACGTAGCTACAGTGTGGACTCTCGCAAGAGCGCAAGCATTTTCAGCTCGGTGTTCGGCGATATCTTTGGCCGCAAGCGCAATGACACAGCGGATATGCTGCTGAGCTCCAACAACCAGATCGAAAACATCTTTTCATGGGACGATATCGGCGGTGAGTACTCGGATCAGATCTCTCGAGGCTTCTTCTCGTTCCTGCCACAGAGCATTCTGCACGAACTGCGGCAGAAACGGACGCCGTATGTGGGCAAAACCAAGAACGACATGGTCGCAGATGCAGAAGACGATGCCAAGACCTGGAAGGCGCTGGATAAGCGCAAAGGCCAGGGCATCTGGAGCACATCCACAGGTCCACTCGGACTATGCTTTGGCGCATGCAAGATACGAGATGTCCAAGCTGCCATGCTAGAGATCTCGCCTGCGGTAAGATCTATGATGACTTCTACTGGGGTCCATGGATATGGTGCTCACTCTTCCTCTTGCGTGGCAGTTCTTCTCATCGCGCCTTGGTCACCATGGCAGGTGGGATTCTCTAGTGATGCTGTTTGGCTAGCATTCTGGCTGACTAGAGGCTATGTTGTACGCAGTGAGAAGCGGTTGACAAAAGGCTACGTGCTGATCTCGGTTAACAACGAGAGCACCTTTGGCAAGTCCTTCGCCTCGGTCATGAAGCTGCTTACGAACGCATCTCGGCCCACGTCCATCTGCTTTCGGTGGTTTAAAGGTGAGTAACGTGAGCGTGGGACTGCCTGTCCTGTGAGTAAGCCGAACATGATGGCTTAACGTATCCATGGCGCGTCACTTTACATTTGCGTAGACTATAGTCCTTTCTTGGAGACTGAGCTGGCCGAGCACGACGCCAACCCGACATTGTCTCGCCGTGGCATGAAGCAGGACCCAGCACGCACGTTCGAGTCGAGCCTGGATTGCGTCGCGGAGGCGCACATCGATCTCAGCAGCAATCTGCACCTGGCGCTCGTGGAGAACGCATCCATCCGCAACGAAATCAGCGCGCTCCACGAATCGCATCGCGAGCAGCGACTCAAGTACGACCAGGCCGAGAAAGTGCAGCGCGATCTTCGCGAGCAGTTGCAGGCTCGAGATGCAGAGATCGCGAGATTGCAGGAGGCACTGGCCAGCAAGAACAAGGCGCTCGAGACTACACGCATCAAGCTCAAGGCCGCTGAAGGGAAGCTCGTGGGCGCCAAGCAGGAGTACCAGCAGCTCGTGGAGGCTGCCCGTGCCAGTGCGATCCAGCGCATCACGGAGCACGAAGAGCGGCTCGTGCAGGAATCCAACAAGTCGATTGCGAACGCCAAGCTCCTGGCCGACCGCCGATCACAGAAGCAATTGGAAGACACCATCACTGCCATGCAGCGGGAGCACGACGAGTACCTACAGAAGCTGGCGGAGGAGCATTCCGAAGAGGTCGAGAGTCTGATGCAGCAGGTCGCGGTCTGGCGGCACCAAGTTGAAGTGCTGACCGAGGCCGAAAAGCGCAACTACGCGTCGTTCAGCGGAGCTCCACGCGACTACCACCGCGGCCGATACGCGTACGCAGACTCGCCCTTCTCCAGCAGCTCAACGAACGGCAGCGCTCGCACCATCGGCGGTCCAGTCAATGGCCATGGCAACGGTCATGGCGTTGACAAGCCTCAGCCACCACACGTTCCCTATCGCAAGGACGAGGATCCAGAAGCCATCTGGCACGACGGCGAGAGCCCCGAGAGCTCCTCGGAGGCGCAGTCGGACCGGTCGTCCCTGTCCAATGCCCCCTCAGGGGCCACGCAGGCCACGTTCTGGGACCGCGTCGTGTCGCTCATCTAAGACGCATCCCCAATGGAGAGGCGTCCGGTGTTGATAGCCAGATTGGTGTCCACACTGTATTGAACGTACCCTGTCCCAGCAGGTTACGCATCCCCAGCAGGTTGTTGTGTAGTATAATGCCTCCCGGTCTACTAATATGGGCTCATCCTAACGACAGCGAGCCACAAATGCGCGGTCACTTTAGCGCGGAAGTAATCCGGCTTTGTCGTCTGGATGACACCAGCTGTCACTGGCTATTCCGCAAGTGCGTGCATCAAAAAGTTCTTCAACCCAGGTTCTCTCTTCCTGCTAATGCACCTTCCATATATCAAGGTTCGTTTTTTACGAGGTCACTAAATCCAGACTCAATGAAAAGCAATCTCGGATGGGCGGTGTGCTGACTGGATCTCCGTTCGAATTGGAAGCGGACCCCTTGCCCCTTTGCAGTGGCGCACTGAAGAGTGCAGCTCGCTGGCTCTTCTCTCGCACGCCGCGCGCATTGGGGCTCGGCGGTCCCCAGTAGAAAGCCCGCGCGTGGTAAAGCCATTCCCCATCGGACGCTCGGCCGCCATGATCCGCGTCAAGTGGCAGCGCACGTACTCGTCGCGAGTGAATGGCACGACCACCAACCTCAACCTGGAGCCCGTGGACGAGAACGGCGCCAGCCACGGGCTCGCCGCGAGCCGCCGCTTGCCCGGATGGTAAGAATAGCGTTTATTTCTGGCTGTCGGAAGCAGATCACAGTCCTGCATTCCGATGAAGCGGACGGACTCGTTACTGACGTGTCATGGCGGCTCGACCTCCTCGCTGCTCGCTCTTGTGCATCCTAGGGAAATGGGCACGATCGCCGAAGATGTTCTCACGCCCGTGGAGAACGCGGACTGGAGCAACGACCAGTTCGAGCTCAACGAAGAAGGCCAGGTGCGCAGCCGCCAGACCAAGCAGCGGCTGACCAAGGAAGAGCGCCGCGAGCATGGCGAGGAGGTACTCAAGGGCCTCATCACGCACGTGCATACGCGCATGCTGCACGAGTGCATGTTCATCGAGCAGGCCATCCCAGCGCTCGAGTTTGACCGCGCATCCGTGGACTCGGACTTCAGTCCCGGCATGAGCATGTCCAGCCGAGCTAGCAGCGTGCGCTCGTCCTCGTCCAGCATCTGCTCCACCGCCGACGGCTTCCGCATGATGGTCGACACCGACGTGCCGCGGTGCATTTTCCACACGTCACAGAACTTCGGCATCGCCGAGAAGCTGCTGGTGTTCGTTTGCAGCTCGCGCGGACTGAGCTGCGGCATCTGGAGCCGTACGCTTCTTCTGGACGAAGGTGTGGCCGTCGGATCCATGATCCCGTACTTCCAGGCTGCAATCAAGGCCGGCTACGGCGTGCTGGTCATGAACCCCAACACAAACACACAGCGCATGGCCGTCGGTCCTGACGGAGAGACTGAGAAGCAGCCGATCCACGGATCCTCCACGCAGGAGGAGCACTGCGACCACGTCTGGAAGAACTACATCTTCCCCTCCGCAGCGCACAAGATCCACTTCGTCGCGTTTGGCTACGGCGGCCAGCTGGTCGCCAACCTGGTGGAGCAGTACAAGTACGAGCTCAAGAACCGACTGGGCAACGTCGCGTACATCGAATCCACGCACAAGATCGACCCCAAGTGGAACAGCAACTTCAAGCGGTTCTTCTCGCAGCACAGCATCTGCTGGAAGCGCTCGGACGAGCCGCTGGACACGGATCTGGGCAGTCTGCAGACCGATCGGAGCAGCGGAAGTACGTTCGACACCGAAACGTCGCTGGCTGCGAGCCCGTCCTCTGCCCAGATCTCAGCGTTTGGATGTATTTGCCTGTCGGCCGGTCCTGGAGAAGGCAAGTCGAGCTCACCGGCGTACACATGCAAGGCTGTGATGGAGACGGTCTTCAAGTTCATGGAGTCTCCGAACGCGTACGAGTACCAGCGCACAGCCGCCCGCAACGTTCGACTCAACATGATGCGCGTAGAGGAGGAACAGATCCGAGCCTCTTCCCGAGTGCCAGCACAGCCTCTTCCTCGGAGAGGATCTCCTCATGCGATCCAATCCGGCTCCTCCTCCAATAAGCCTCAGCAATCTCAACCTCGTTCTTACGACTCTGTCAACATCGATGACTTCGAACTCATGCGAGTCGTGGGTCGTGGTGCCTTCGGCAAAGTCATGCTGGTGCGCAAGAAGTCTGGTGATGGTGCTTCGCCTGCGCACTCTGCACCGGACCACTCAGGCAAAGTGTACGCCATGAAGGTCATCAAGAAATCGGCTGTGTTTGAGCGCAACCAGGTCGAGCACACCAAGACGGAGCGTCGTATTCTACAGAGCGTGGACCATCCGTTCCTAGTCAAATTGCGTTACGCGTTCCAGAATGACGCCAAGCTGTACTTCGTCATGGATTACTACAACGGAGGCACGCTGCATTTCCATCTGCGACGAGCTGTCCACTTCGACGAGCCCCGCACTCGATTCTACGCCTCTCAGATGGTTCTAGCGCTCTCACACCTGCACACGTATAACATCGTGTACCGCGATCTCAAGTCGGAGAATATTCTGCTGGACGACCGAGGATTCATTGCCATCACAGATTTCGGTCTCTCGCGTGACAATGTGGACAGCAAGAAGAACAACGGAGGGCTCTCCACCTTTTGCGGAACGCCCGAATACATCGCTCCAGAATTGATCCGACGAATCCCGTACGGCAAATCTGCTGATTACTGGTCTCTCGGCATCCTGATCTACGAGATGCTGGCAGGCTACACGCCGTTCTACAATGCCAACCGCAAGCGCAACTTTGAGAACATCGTCAAGGCTCCGCTGCGGATACCAGGCACGTTTTCGGACGAAGCGCGCTCTCTGCTCAACGGACTGCTGTGCAAGGATCCGGCCAAGCGCTTGGGCTCCGGCCCAACTGGCGCCCAGGAGATCATGGACCACGCGTTCTTCGCGCCCGTGGACTGGGAAAAATTATTTAAACGCGAGGTGTCGGTGCCCTTCCGTCCGATCGTGCGTGGCGACGGCGAAGTGAACAACATCCCCGAGTTCTTCAAGCGCCAGGACGTCGTGGACTCGGCCGGCGTGGACGCACCGATCAACAAGCGCCATGTCTTCAAGGACTTTTCCTACGTGGACCCGTACCAGCTGTAGGGAAGATCGTGATAGTAATTTTGAAATATCGTTAGGACAACACAGAAATCAACTCGAGCACATGCAGACAAGAGTTCGCTGGCGAAAGTATCAACCAAAACAGAAACACTTGAGCCTGTTTGGGATTTCTAACGCGTATATATTTTGGGTTTATGCAAGCCCAGAAGCTTCTACTTGCAACAGACACCGTCGATCGCTGCCTGTTGCGCTGGGTCTGGTACAAATCTACTGCCACATCTTCTTGGGCTTCATGTGGAAGTTCTCGTACAGACGCAGGAGGTTGCGCTGGAGCATGGCCACCGTGACCTTGCCCACCAGAGGCACGTACTGCACACCCGCGATCTACACAAGTAAAGCAGCTTCGCATCAGTCCACTGCGCATACCAACCGCCTTACAACAACAGCAACCCACCTTGAGAAGCTCTTCCTCGTCGACGTTCTTGAACGACGCCACGTTAATGACGACCGTGTTCTCCGAGACCCATTCAAGCGGCAGCTTGTAGCTCTTGACGGGCACGCCCGTGATGATGACGCGCGACTTCTTGCAGGCAGTCTCCGGTGTCTCGTCAGTCTTGATGAGCTTTCCGCGACGGAAGAGGTACAGCGAATCGATGTCGACGCTGTAGACATCGGCACCATCGTTGGCCAGCATAGCAGCCAGCGGGCGGCCCACGATGTCACTGCGGTTGATGACCGTGATGTTCACGCCTGAGAGGTGGCTGCCGTTGGGCTGGTCCTTGTTGTAGACGTTCAGGTGCTCGAGCACCTTGATGATGGCCAGCGGCGTGCAGGGCAGCACGCACTTCTGCGTCTTCTCGTCGTCCACGTAGCGGATGTTGCGGTACAGGTTGCCGCGGTAGAACTGGCACAGGCCCTCGACGTCCTTCTTGATCGAGATGCTGTCGCGCAGGAAGTCGTCCATGGTGCCGCCGTAGAACGACGGGAACGCACCAAAGCACGGGTAGTAGATGATGATGCCGTGCACGTCGGGGTCGTGGTTGGCGACCTCGAGCGCGTCCAGCAGGTCGTCCTTCTCGACCTCGCGCAGCTCGTACCGGATGCCGTCGCGCTCGCAGGCCTTGCCGGTCCACTCGGCGTACTTCTTGGCGGCCGGGTCGCCGTGCGCCAGCAGACCCACGAGCTTGGGGCCGTGGCCGTTGAGCTCGTGCTGGATGTAGTGGCGCACGGCCACGCTGAAGGGTTCGGCGATCTCTCCAGCCGCCACCTTGCGCGCAGACACGATCTCGGAGCCGCTCATGACGCTTGTCTTGGTCTTGTGGCCAGCGATTGGTTATGGCTCGACTTCAACACCCTGCGTGTAGTATGCGGGGGTACAGAACGGGGTACAGCGTACCCCTCTGCGACGTGATGCGCTGTGAGCCGTTCGACCAGTGAATAGTATTTACGCGTGTTTCGTAAAAAGTAGTCGATCAATACTACATGGTACACTGTACCAATCGTATGCGCAACAACCGCACACGCAGCATCCAATCCGGGTCGCAGACGCTACATCAGCTCTTACCGATATACCGGTATGTTTCGATGGTACACTGTACCACGCCGAATGCGCAAACACCTTCCTTGAACGTTTCTGTGATGGGCGGATAAGGAGCCGAAGAGCTACGAGAAGGACCACCGGCATTCCTGCTTTTCCGTCGCAGCCATGACCTCCAAGCCGCCCATGAACGTGATCGAGAAGATCCTGTGCCACCACGCCGTGGGGCTCTCGGAGCCCTTCGTGCGCGTGGGCGACGTCATCTGCGTCAAGGCCGACTGGACCATTGCTTCCGAGCTCACGTTCCAGGCCATGGACATCATGCACAAGTCCATCGGCCAGCCCAAGCTGCACCGCCCGGACCGCTTCTGGCTCGCCATCGACCACACTGTGGACCCGCGCGTGAACAACAACCCCAAGCAGAAGGCGCTCATCAAGCTCTCGACCGAGTTCGCGGCCGAGCACCAGCTCACGGACTTCCAGGCGCCTAACACCACCATCATGCACACCGAGTTTGCCCGCAAGCGCGCGCAGCCCGGCCAGATCGTAATTGGCGCCGACTCGCACACGTGCTCTGCCGGCGGCATGGGCGCGTTCGCCGCCGGTCTGGGCGCTGGCGACGTCGTGATGCCGCTGGTCACGGGCCAGACCTGGTTCAAGGTGCCCGAAGTCGTGTACATTGAGTTCGTGGGCGAGCCTGCCTTCGGCATCGGCGGCAAGGACGTCATCCTGCACATCCTGGGCGAGCTCAAGCGCAACACGGTGGCCTTCGAGCGCGCTGTGTACTTCGGCGGCGCCGGTCTGCGCTTCCTCTCGGACGACGCGCGTTTCGCCATTTCCAACATGACGACCGAGTTCGGCGGCATCGTGGGCGTGTTCCAGGCCGACGGCATCACGAAGCGCGTGCTGGACGGCCGCGACTCGCACTTTGACGAGGCGCTGTTCTTCGAGGCCGACGAGGGCTGCAACTACGCCTTCCACCACGTCATCGACCTGGGCGACGTCAAGCCACTCATCGCCATGTACCCGTCGCCGGACAACTGCGTGACCGTGCTCGAGAAGGTAGGCATGGAGCTGGACGGCTGCTTCATCGGCGCCTGCACGACCACGCAGGAGGACCTGATCCTGGGCGCTCTGGTGCTCAAGCAGGCCATGGCCGAGGGCAAGCGCCCCATCAACAAGGGCCACCGCCGCGTCACCCCGGGCTCGCTCGAGATCATCGACCGTCTCAAGCAGCTCGGCCTGATCAGCGTGTACGAGGAGGCCGGCTTCACGGTCGGCGTCCCGTCCTGCTCGTTCTGCGTCGGCATCGGTGCCGATGTCGCTGCTGAGAACGAGGTGTGGCTCTCGAGTCAGAACCGCAACTTCCGCAACCGCATGGGCAAGGGCTCCATCGGCAACTTGAGCTCCGCCGCCTGCGTGGCCGCGTCCAGCTTCGACATGAAGGTCGTGGACCCCACGCCGTACATGGCCAAGATCAACCGCGAGGAGTTCGACCGCTTCCGCAACTGGCTGGACGTCTCGGACGAGGTCAACCTCGATGCCCACAAGTACACGGTCATGGAGCCGCAGCCGGTGCTGGCCGGCAACGACGCGAGCGAGGACGCGCAGATCGCGGCCGAGCAGACCGCCGTGGCCGCTGTTGAGGCCGCGCTGCCGCCCCGCTTCACGGGCAAGGCCCAGAAGTTCGGCGACAACATCGACACGGACGCCGTGATCCCGGCCCAGTTCATGGGCCTTAACAAGTCGTCGCCGCTGTGGCCGGCGGAGTGTGAGACCGAGGAGGAAGTGCTGGCCAGCAAGTCGTTCGCGTACGTCAAGCCTGAGTTCGTGGGCAAGGTCAAGGACGGCTTCGACATCATCGTGGCCGGCACGGCCTTCGGCAGCGGCTCGTCGCGTGAGGAGGCCGCCATCTGCCTCAAGGCCGTGGGCGTCAAGGCCGTGATCGCCAAGTCCTTCGCCTACATCTACGCGCGCAACCAGCCCAACAACGCGCTGCTGGGCATCGTGGTCACGGACGAGAAGTTCCATGAGCTCGTGGAAGAGGGCGAGCCCGTGGCCGTGGACCTGCGCAACCGCTACGTCAGCGTCAAGGACTACAAGGTCTCGTTCACGCTCACGCAGCTGGAGGAGAACTTCCTCAACGGCGGCGGCCTGAAGAACCTGTTCAAGAAGTACAAGGCCGACCTCTTCCGCGCCGCCATGCGCGGCAAGGCGCCCACGCCCATCGCGTCTGGCGACGTCGGCTGCGGCTCTGGCTGCGGCTCGGGCGACGAGAACGCCACCAAGATGGACTGGTAGAGAATGATATATGATACTATTGCGTGCCTTGAGCCTAAATAAACTAGTTAGTAGCCCCATGAGACTGTAGCCATCTGAGGTGAGACCGCGACTCTTGGACCCATCGCGATCTTTTGAGCGAAGGAGGCATGTTCCAGGACGTGAGTCTGGGCGCCGTGCGCTTCAAGAGCAAGCAGGCCCACGTGACGGCGTCTGTGGGCACCGCGACCGACGCCATCGAGACGCGAGAAAGCGAGGCCCAGACGCTGGGCGGGTCTGTGGACGCAGGAACGCAGACGGAAGCGCAGACAGCGACCAGTGGCAAGCCAGGGGCCAAAGCGACCAATGCGGATGAGCCCAGCGAAGCCGTACTCGAGTGTCTTACACGAGTAGGGCCGACCATGCTTCGTGAAATGGCGCAGAGTCGCAAGACCGCGAGGTCTTATGGCGGTGCGTGGTATGACTCACTGGCCAATTCATGCATCACTAACGCGAGTGGTTTGTAGGACTGGAGGCGTTCCTGGAGGAGTCGGAAGATAAGGAGATAAGCAAATTGCTCGCGTTTGCGTTTGACTACGACGCGTACTTCCAGCCCGCGCAGCAAGCACCAGGTACTGCAAGCGTTTATGCGATGTATCTGTTTGACGACTGATTGACAGGCTTCTTCAGGCGATGGTAAAGCCAAAGGCGACGCCTCCAAGTCTTCTCTCCGGTTGTCATGCACCGGCGTCTCATGGAACGCGACTGGGTCTGTTCTTGGCGTATCCTACGGCCGCTTTGACCACACGGGGTGGTGCAACTATCGCTCGGCCTTGTGTCTCTGGAACGTCTTCCAGTCCGATTTCAACGCTCAAAAGCCCACGCTCGTGCTGGAAACATCGGTAGGTTGCTAGCTGAGCGACTGGGAAGGTTACACAGCTGAGGTTTGCTGCTGTCTACAGAGTGGACTCATGTGCGTGGCGTATCATCCAACCAACCCGTCCATCGTGGCTGCTGGCTCTTTCAATGGCGAAGTTCTGGTCTGGGACACCGAGCCGGAAGAGTACAAGGTATACGCCTCAGGGATCGGCGACTTCTTCCACCGAGAACCAGTGACCAAGGTCGCTTGGGTCTATGATGTCCAAGCAGCCGAGTACAACGTACGTTCCGGTGTGTCGTGTATTTGGACGAAGACAAGACCTCATAATCGTCTATGCGCAGGTCACAAGTGTCAGTGGCGACGGCAAAGTGCTTTTCTGGCGTCTCAGAGACAAACTAGCATACCCAGTCGAGGGGTACGTGATGCATCTACCCCAGAGTAACACTGCATCTGCTACCTCAACGGTTCCTTCAGCCAAAATCGACGCCATGAGGGTCATCGGGGGCAAGGCGCTCGGCTTCTGCGTCCAAGACAAGACAAGTCGGTCATTTGTGGTCGGATCGGAAGGTGGTGGGCTTGTGCGGTGCTTCTCCAAGGGCACAGCACGTTCCGCCGACTTCAAGGGCGAGAAGAAATGGACAGCAACTGCAGCGCGGCTCGTAGGAAAGCTGCCTCCAGCTCGCATTCAAGCCGTTCGACGACAAGTCGAAGCATACGCCACCGAGAAACGTTCCAAAGAGATCACACTAGCCATGGTCTACGAAGCCAAGCTCGATCCAAACGCACTGTATCCAAGCGCGATGGACTTTGTCTTTGACAAGCATGGTGGACCGGTGTACGACGTCAACTTCTCGCCGTTTCGCAAGAGTCTTTTTCTGACGTGCTCATCGGACGGAACAGCTCGCATGTACAGCTATCAGCAGAAGGAGCCTCTTCTATCATTGGAAGTCACTCCATCGTCCTCATACCTGTATGCGATCGAGTGGTCGAAAACACGTCCAATGCTGTTTGGCGTGGCGGCTGAGGACGGAAACGTGTATCTGTACGATCTGAAGAGCGATCGCGTCAACCCAAGCGCTGTGCTCCGTGGCAAAGATTCACCAACCGGAATGACGACCCCTTCAGCTGCAGCCTCTACGTCTTCCGCTACTTCCACAAGCACGAAACCAGTCACAACGTCTGGAGCAGCTATGTTCGACTTGGCGTTTAACCCGCGACAGCGAAATTTCTTGGCTGCAGGCGACGCAGATGGAGTGATTCACGTCTGGAAGCTGTCGTGGCACCTTGCAAACTTTCAGTCCGGAGAGGCTGGTCTGCTGGAAGCTACAGAGGCAGCCGCAGTTGCCTAGTTTCTATTCAATAGCTTGGATGATATGGGGCTGAGGCAAGATCTACAACAAAAACCTATGCAGATCATCAAATCCAAACTTTAACCACCTAAACGTTGCGATTCCTTGCTATTCACTTGGGTGGATTTTCAAAACAGAGTTACTTTCGGCCAAGACCCTTGGCCGTACGGTGCATGTGAAGGCTCCACTCCATCTTCGTTTGAGTCACTGCACATCAATTTCCATTAGATACCATTGCAAACGAGCACACCCGCAACAGTCAACTCACCAGGCATCACACGACGCATTTCCTTGAACGTTTCTTGGGACATATTGATGTACATATCTTCCAAGTTGGTTTGCAGGTTATCTTCAGCCTCCTTAACCACGCGCAGCACAGCCTCGCCGAGTCCCTGCGGGCTTGAGAACTTGGCCTGCTCTTCCACCACGCGCTCGTTTTGCAGCTGCAAGTTGCCATTTTCGAAATAGTGCACGTGAAGCTCGATCTTGCCCTTGACAGACGCAGGGTTTGCGGTCAAATCGATCTCCCATCGAGATTGCCAGCGGCCACTCCTACAATTTAAGAAGCGATTACAGATTAAAACTTGCGCAATCTGCTGAGAAAGCCGCATTTAATCGCACCAGAAGTTGCGCAGGTTGATGCGTTCCGTACAAAGGTTCACGATCAACTTGGTGCCTTGAACAAACACACCCACAGTACCCCTGTGTACAAGATAGCATGCGTGAGATCATGCCACACGCGTGCCTTTTCGAAGAGGGGAGGGAACGTACTGGTTCATGTACTCAAATTGAATGTACGACTGCAGCGCTTTTTGAACAATATCGCTGTAATCACCACAATAACGTGAGCTCAAGAGAATCAAACACAGGGAATAAAGGATAGACCCCCTACCGTTCGTTCTCAAACGACGTGTTCCATGCTGCGGGCAGATCAGCCACGTCGCCAGGGATCACTTGCTATACAAAGATACGAGAGTAAGCTCCAATACAGACTAGCTTTGGTACACTGCTTACAGTACCTGCTTGATGTGGTCAAAGCCAAGCACGCGCTTTCCGATCGGGTCCACGTAATGCGACGGATCCACTTCACCTTCCGGGCAGATCAAGATCTAGCGCACAGGCGGTTTGTAAATCAACGCGACACTCGACCCATCACTCTGCTTCTTTCGAACAATCGCATGAACGAGCCGAATCCTCACCTTGTAGTCGGTGTCCGGCACTTCAACAGGCAGCAGGTGGCGCACGTGATACGCATGAAGAGCGCCGCGGAGCGCCGAGTCGGTCAAAATGGTCGAGGGAACGAGCTTGGCGACGTCCCGCAGCACCTCGTGAACCTGTCCCGGCGGACTCGAGAGCAGGAAGTGCTGCGCGATGCGGAGCTGCTCCTCGGCACTCGCCGGTTCCTCGTAGTAGCCTTCGTCCGCCATGCTCTGAGCTTTTCTCTGCCAAATCGATGATGATACCGGTATCTATCCGGTCCAAAGGGAGGGCACTGCAAATCTACCGTGGAGCATCGAATAGAAGGACGCAAAAGACCATCATTCTGCCCCTCCAGTGCGCGCATTTGGCCAGTTGAAGTTTCTCCTAGCACCAAGCATGGAGGCCAAGCTGGCGCACGTCCAGGCGCTCGCGGATGAGCGGTGCGGATGAGACACATCAGTTGAGAGCGCGTGGGCGAGTGGTGCATGGACCTGAAGACCTGACCTGATCTGCTGCTGCTGCTGATATGTAGATGGGAGTGCGCTCGTCAAAAGCAGAGAGCGAACGAGGCGCTGGAACGGCGCAAGACAGAGCTGGTCGCACAGCTCCAGCGAATGGAACGATGCAGTTGCACTAGAGAGCAGTTTGATCTTGCTGTTATTCGCAAAGATGTTGCTGCGGAAGAAGAAAAGTTGGAGTATGGTTGTGATCTGCTGACCCGGAAGAGGAAGGCGACCACACAAGGCGAAGCGCAGATGACAGTCATACAGCAGCGCGCTCAGCATCTAAGACGCAAGTAAGTAGTAGATCATTCTTGTATCTGGGAATTCTGCTGCATCGATCTTATATTGTGTCTGTTCAAGGTTAGAAACGGAGACATTGAAGAATGCAGAGTTCTGGAAGGAATTGCGAAAGGATCAAGAGGTATTACAGATGCACGATAGAGCAAAGCATAATCAAGCAAAAGAAAAGCTAAAAGAGAATGTGAAGAACCTTCGCGAGCAGTATATGCGCCTCGAAGAAGAGCTGGGGCATGCAATAGTAAGCTTTGACTTCGGAAATTTTGGTCGATGCGTCTGATCATTTTTACTGCCAACCTCCAGGAAAAGCAACATGACTTGCAGATGAGAGCAAAAACAATGGAGCGAAGATATCTGATTTTGCAAGAAGAGCTTCAAGAAGCAAAACAATTCAAGGAGTCCATGAGCAGACGCCTTTGCAGAGAGCAGGAGCTACTTGTACAGCAACCTAACAAGCGAGCTGTGGTCAAAGCTGTCGCATTAGAACGTCAAGCGGACAAAATTCTGCGCGACCTGTACGATTTTGACTCGTAGGCGATTTTGAACGGTGAACCAAGTGGACGAATTGATGCTCGTGGTTTTTCATCGATTAAGTCGATGAAACCAAACAACGACCGTTGTATCCAAGTGCTTCCTACCTTTTCAATCTACCGATCCGACGGCGGGCGCTTGTCATGTCGCAGACCAACATTTCCGGAGGGACCACGTCTCAAACAGTACAGCAATCGACTGAAACACATTCGTTTCGAGACAGCAAAGCGGACAAGATCCCACTCAAGTGTTTATTACCCAGTTTTAGTATGTGTCAGGAAACTGCGACCAGAAACCATTTGCGCCGTCGGAAAAATTGTCCGACGGCGACATTTGTCGGAGGGATCGAAGAGAACAACTCTGTGGAACGGTCTCAGTTTTCATTTTTCTTTGTGCAACGACCGCGATCGTCTGATTTCCACCGATAAGACCGCCAAGATGTCTGACACATGCTGCGGGTGCACGGATTTATCGTCGGATGATGATTACAACATGGGGCTCCACGTTGGGGCCATTTTCATTCTATTGGCTGTCTCCTCGGCTGGTGTTATGCTGCCCATCGTTTCCAAGTATGTTCCAGCGCTAGCGGTCAACTCGATGATTATGGAAGTGCTGATGACTTTTGGTTTTGGTGTCGTCATTGCCACGGGTCTCATCCATATGATGAATGATGGAGTCGAGACTCTCAGTAATCCATGCTTGGGTGATATCGTCAATGAATACGGAAGTTTGGGTATGGCTTTTGTGCTCGCGACCATCGTCATTATGCACCTGATTGAATGTGAGAGCTCGGTGTTTTTCTCCAAGAAATCGCCCAGTGGCTACGGTCATAGCCACGGCCATACGCATGGCAATGCACCGATCGTCCCAGCATCAACACCACATGATGGAGACCACTCGTCAGCGACCTATCACGACAGTGAAAAACTTACCGAAGAGGGACATCAAGCAGCGACGGCGAGCAAGAGCGAGGCGACCAACTCAAACAAGGCAAAACTGGCCACGGTAATTTTTGAGGTCGGCGTGCTCTTTCATTCGGTCATTATTGGAATCGACCTCGGCGTCACCGCTGGCACGGAATTCAAGACTTTGCTCGGAGCAATTTGCTTTCACCAGTTTTTCGAGGGTATTGCTATCGGCGGCAGCGCTGTGGGCTCTATCGAGTCTCTCAAAAATGTACTCATGATGAGCGTGGCATTTGCTGTTACGACCCCTATCGGCTTATTCATCGGTATCCTCATTCGCTCCTCTTACTCGAGCACGTCAGTCACGGCGCTGTGGGTGGAAGGCACCCTCAACTGTGTTGCAGCCGGCATCTTAGTCTACACGGGCCTCGTAGAGCTCTTGACATACCATATGACGATCAACGACAAGTTTCTCAAGCGCAGTGGATCGCAGCGCATCATGCTGTACGCTGCGTGCTGGCTTGGAGCTGGGCTGATGGCGCTGATCGGCAAGTGGGCTTAGAAGATTTTAGTATATTGGTTATGAAAATGACTGACTAATATCGCTACAAATGGAAACGAAAATCCCTTTGGGATAACAGTGATTTCATTGTTCTATTGAAAGCTGATGAATCTGACGTCTAGACGGCGTGATCCTTGATGGGATCCCAACACGTGACAATGTATCGATCCAAGCTGTCCATTGCCTTCAGCTGAGCATCGGTAAGCTGAACAGTAGCGCCATCCAGATTCTCCTGGATTCGGTGAGTTTTGACTGACTTTGGCAGCGTGATGAAGCCCTGGGCTAGGCTCCACGCAACGAGAACTTGAGCAGGCGAAGCGTTCACTTCCTTGGCGACTTGAACCAAGACCGGATCCCAGAGACGTGTCGCTCTGGCCAGAGGCGAATATGCTTCAAGATGAATGCCCTGAGATTTGCAGTAGTCCACAGTATCCTTGCGCGCCAGCCACGGGTGCAGCTCAATCTGGTTCACGGCAGGCTTCACGCGCCACGTCTGGGCCAGCTTCTTCAAGTGCTCTTCACCATAGTTGGAGACACCGATGTCACGCAGGATTCCTTCGCCTTGCATGTCTTCAAGTGCGCGCCATGCATCCGCACGCGTTGAGCTGGAGCCGGGGGCGTGCAGCAGGTACAAGTCGATGTGACCAAGGCCCAAGAGCTCATTGGATTTTCTCGCGGTGGTCACAACGGCATTGTACGTCCAGTGGTTCAGGTACACCTTGCTGGTGACGAAGATCTGGTCACGTGGGACTCCGGAGTCTCGAACAGCGCGTCCTACGTCGGCCTCGTTGCGGTACATCTGCGCAGTGTCGATGTGACGGTAGCCATGCTTGATTGCTGTGAGCACGGCATCATACGTCTCTGCGCCGGGCTCGCTCTGGAAGACGCCGAGGCCGAGGCTTGGGATCTTGGCGCCGCTGGGCAGAGTCTTGGTGGGGATCGTGGTCATTGCAGAGACCGCTTTGAAGAATGGCATCAAACTCTCAACAACCTGCCTCGGATGACGTAATCTGGACGGGCCGGAAGATAAAGTAAACAGTTAACCGGTTATCTTTCAAGCGGACCGTTTATGGTTCGATGTGACACCTGAATCAGCTATCGAGTGGTGTGCCAAAAATTGAGATCGAGTTTCGGTCCGGGGCCAAGTATGAACCGCTTTAAGGATAACACATTCTAAAGTTGTCTTGTCCCAGTGAACAGCCATCTCTCACCACGGCCACGTGCGGATTTTATTTACACTTGAGCTCAAAACTGTATTTTCGGACGGCACTCCAAGTTTAGAAAGCACCTTCATCTTCATTTCCGGATCGTTTTGATCGTCTGTCGGCATCTGCAATCGCTGTAAGCATGCGAGTGATCCCGACTCGAGGTAAAGTAGACTCCACCATTCCAAGTGCAAGGCATCAACCCAGGTCATCATGTAGCAATGTTCAAATGAGTGCCAATGCCTTTGAAACGCGCCCCAAGAAATCGCTAACGCTTATTCAGTTCACAGGCACTATTTCCAATTTGGGTCTCTGGTTCTTTTTGATGTTTTTGATGCTATCGCAACTTCTCACAGCAGTACGAAACACGACGTCACGCAATATTGAAAATCTGTACGGCCAAGAGCCATCAAGTGGATTGTACTCCATTCCAGGCCAGAACGATGAGCCTTACAGCGACCGCATGGTCGTCTGTGTACGCAGAGGCCAGTCTTTCAAGGCTATGAGTCTCAACGAAGCGCTAAACTATGGAAGTGCGGTCATAGAAGACTCGAGTGGTTCTGCTATCAATGGATATCGTATTGTCTATCGAACAGGTCACGATTTGAGTGAGACCGCCAAGCAACAGTGGACGCAAACGTGCCGCCTCATGAACGCGTCGCTCAGTGGAATATTCCAAGCGTGCGGAGATCTTGGCTACTCGAATCTCACTCGCGATAGTTTGCGCATTGTGGATGGCTTGCACAGCAAACATTTGAAGAATATTCCAAATGTACTGCCGATTCTGATCATGCCGTTTTGGGATAATGCGCTCACGGCCCGATATACAATACCTGCATGGGACGGCCACGCCTGTATGTTTCGTCTACAAGGGCGATTTGAAGACGCAACACAACAGAAACAGTATTTGGTTGGGGTCAATCGGATTATCCGAGAAGCCCAGACGATTGCTTGGCTTGGACGACCTGGAGGCGAGTGGAGGAATGGGTGGTACGAAGACACGCAAGGAATGCGTTGGTACAGTGACGTAGTTGCCAAGGACCTAGTGAACAATTATGGACTGTTTCCTCGTCGTTTCGATCCATCGATTGGGAAAGAGCTGTTCTGCGATCTCAATTCGGATTGCTCGCTAAACGTGTTGCCGTCCACTTGGAGTGCCGAGCTCACCAGTACACTTTATTTGTC